>WYDI02013599.1:0-27202 GCA_009867235.2 Psittacus erithacus
CTTATCCTTATGTCCTGCTCTTTTAGCCTGTTTGTCTTACACACATTCTGTACTAAGGTCATTAAGGCCCAAAACTAGGTCGACTGCAACAGTTTATCTTATACAAGAATTCTCAGTACATTCTCTAGCTGTACGCTATTTTTTTGTCTGTGAATCATGCACCTTAGTAATTTTCCATTGCTACTGTTACAAAGCCATCACCTTAGCATTGCTTGAAACTGATTCTAAAGGTTTACATTTCATTTAGCAATTTTGTGCCCATCTTTGTTTCACACCTCTGTTAGTATAACCGGTAATATATTAGTATTTATAGCTTAGCAAGCAGTGTAAAGTTATCAATTGCTTACTGTGCAGGGGACTAGTAAATGCAGTGAAAGACATCCAGTTTTCCTGAACAATAGTTCATAAATAAAACCACATTTTTGAGTAAGACTGTTCAAGCTGGGCAGAAACATATTCATTATGAAAGTCTGCATAATATTTGGTAGGATTTATTTATTTTCCTCCAGCTTTGAAGGCAGTAGTTAGTTCCTTCACTCCATGTGGGAGTGAAGTAGTACCCACAACAGAGGAAGACTAATTTAGAGATTGCTTAGGCTATTTGGACAACATCAACTCATGGGACCATGTGAGATGCTTTTGAGGGTGCTGTAGGATATGCCTGATGTCACCGTAAGCCTGTACTCGATCATATTTGAAATGTCATGGTAATCAGTGGAAGTTCCAGATAGGTCATTGGAAAACAAAAGACAAAAGGCAAAGCAGAGGGCAAAAAGGAAAATCCCAATAGGCACAGGCCTGTTAACCTCATCTCTGTTCTGGGGAACGTTATGGAGCAAATTTGCTTAGAAACAATCTCTAAACAGATGGAAGCCAAGAAGAGGATTTGGAGCAGGCAGCCTGGCAAATAATAGCTGAACAACCTCACTGCTGCTAGGATGAGGTGACTGGCTCCATGGAGAAGGCGAGGTTGATAGATGTAGGATACCTTGATATTAGTAAGACTTTAGACATAGTCTCCCACACTCATCTTCTCACCAAACTGGTGAGAAACAGGCTTGGATAACTGGACAGCAAAGCAGATAGAGAACTGGCTGTGGTGTCAAGCTTAAAGCAATCATCAGTGCTGCAAAGTTAGCTGGCAATCAGCTATCGGTGTCTCATAGATCAATATGGGGACCAGTACTGGGAATTGTCTTCATTAATGTATGTGCATAAAGGGACAAAGTGCACTCCCAGAGAGCTTGTGGAAGACAATTGAGGGGCAGCAGTCAATATACTGGTGGGCAGGGCTGCCTTTCAGAGGGACATGGACAGGCTGGAGACATGGCTTGATGGGAAACTATTGAAGTTCAACAAAGGTACATGCAAAGTCTTACATCTGGCATGTAATAACCCTATGCATCATGACAGTAGGCGCTGACTCCTGGGAGGAGGCTCTTCAGAAAAGGACATGGGGGTCTTGGTAGGCAAAAAGTTGAACATGACCCGGGGGTAGTATATGTATATGACTCTGTGATAAGCTCTTGTAGCAAAGGCAGCCAGTGTTATCCTAGGCCGCATTAGCAAGAGTGCAGCCAGCAGGTCCAGGGAAGTGAGCCTTTCTTTCAGTTCAGCACTGGTTAGACCACAGTGGAGTACTGTGTCCAGTTATGGGCAAGCAGTAGTACCTGCAACTCCCTGCTCAGGGGATACAGGGAAAACAAAAGCACAATCTTCCAAGAGGTACACAGCAATAGGTTGTCAGGCATCAAAAACATGTTGGAACATGGAAATTCTTCCTAGATATTAGGAAAAAAATATTATTTTTACCACGAGGGTGGTTGAATATGGCATTAGAATGCCCAGAAAGGTTACAGATTCTCCAGTCTTGGAGGTGTTAAAGACTCAGCAGGGCAAGCCCTGATGATCCTGATCTAACCAGGCCTATTGTGACCAGAAGGTTATACTAGATAACTGACAGAGGCCCTTCTCAAACTAAGTTGTATGATTCTACAAGACTAAAAATCTTAGCAAAACAGAGGGAAAAATAAAACTAACAACAAACACAAGACCTGCAAGAATCCATGCTACTGATCCGCCATTTGGTTTATCTTGGTTTTTTATTTGTTTGATTGTGGGTTTTTATTTTCCTCCAAGTCAGTATCATTATACCAAACATTATTCTGAGCCTTTATTATTAAATAAAACATTCCTTTATTCAAATGTAATGAAAAGCTCATTATGAGTTTCCAGCTACCAGTGCAAGCAGTATACTTAACCAAATGATAATTGTATCAGTCTTCCTTCTATTCCAATGCTGCTCTGAAACTTGTGTCCCTCAAATGAATAATTATCTACAAAATAATTAAGTGTTGCAGATATGGTCTACTCAACCCACTTGTACACAGAAACAGCAAAGTCTGTCTTCCCTGAAATCTATCTCCGTCACGTCGGATAAGCTTACTGTCCATCATAGGGCTGGCATCAATCCCTACTTAATTACAGATGAACATAGCACCATATTAAAACACAAATAAGGTTTAATTTTAATCACAGACAGCCTGTAAGTCCATGTTGCATTAAAGATTAAAATAGCCAATTATTTTTAAAAGTAAAGGTTTAATGAAAGGCCTTGCTAATTATAGACACATTGCTCCTTCTGCATTTTAAGTCAGAGTCTGAAGTAATGGTTGAAATTGCTGCAAGCAATCTAAAAAAGGCACGGGGATGAATCTTGGAGAATAATTTTTTTTCTTCAAATCATAAATACACTTCCTCAACAGGGTTTCTTTCATAAGAGTTCTCTTTCAGAAATGTAAAAACACTGAACATTTATAGACAACAAATTAACTCTGTGACCAAGATTTTATTGTTAATGAGACAGAGTAAATGCAAAATAACTGCATTGAAGCAGACAGAAATTCCATACTGATGACACTAAATGCTGCTGAAATCACTTTATCTCAGATTCAGAAAGGTAGTTAGGAGCCTAATTCTCGTTTTAATTCAGCGGGAGTGAGGCACCTACACACCTATGAATATAGATATTATGGTCTTCCATCTGCAACAATAGGAGTTGGATTGCATAAGTAACTCCAGAATCTAGGTCATCAGAATACTTCTTTTCTAGATATTTACTCTTTAGTACCAGTTTCCAATCTTCCATGCTTACTGAGTTACTATAATGTTTGTGAGACTGTGAACTAATAAAAATGCAGCTATAGGATGCTGTTGATACTAGCTCTGAGAATGTGAAGAGATAAAGGTGTATTTTTTGAGAAACATCTACTCACTGGGTAATCCGACAATAGTATGGATTAGTGCTATGTATGCAATTCCACTTGTACTGAGAAAAGACGAGAAGTCATATATACACAAAGATAATATCTAAATTTTTAAAGCTATTTTTATATAATGCTGTGCTTTTGTTGATGAATTTTATGTACACTGTTCAATCAGAAAGGCTTTAATGCACGGTAAACTCTATTCATTTTCTAAATTTAAACCTACTTTCTTTGGAAGGCTTAAAATTAAAGTGCCATTGCCCAACACAGACATTGTTACATGATTCTTACAACTACCATTCACAGTTAAAAGAAAATAATACCAGGGCTCCTTTGTCTATAAAAGCACTGGTATTTTACCTGCCCCCACTAAAATTTGAGGAGAAGTTTACCAAATAAAACACCAGTTAGGTCTGTAGAATAAGAACCTCGGGAAAAAAAAAACCCAAACAAAACAACAGGTATTTCTCGACCATTTTAGGAATTTCATATCAAAACATCATTTAGAATCCTTTGGATGATAAACAGAAGACTTGGGAAACTTCTCATCTACTTCTAGTCAATCTTGGTTTTTATCTTCTGAGTTTGTTCTGGTTTTGTCCTCACTGATCCCTAAAGGGAAAAAAAAAACCTCAGGCTTCTCTACACTTGTTAGATATTCAAAAAGAGAATAGAGGAAAACAGTAACTTGTAATGCAGGTGTCATGCAAAGATTCAACTTAAGAAGAAAGAAAGTGTCTTCATTTTTTCAGCTGGGATTCTACCCAGTTTCTCACACACATAGACACAGAATTAACAGAAACTAGTAACTGAATCTACCAAGCTTAGGGATAATCAGGCTTCTCAGGAACTGAGTCTGTACTTTCAGGCTTGAATCCTATGTAGTTTTATATTTTAGATTCTTTTAAGTGCAGCAAATTCCAATTTTTAAGTAAACTCCGATATTCTTCCAATATGTTCTGCAGATTTCTTTCTCATGACACAGCTCAAAAGATACGCTAAATCAAGACTTTGCAAAATCCCTGAACAGAAAACTTTTGAAAACAAGATAAAACATGATCCACCCTGAAACTCCTGTGCCAGCATATCCTTTGTTTGCAGTAAGTAGATATAATAGGTTTTTGAACAGAAGTAACACCTTTTATAAAAATATTAGAATATGCAAAAGTACAAATAATTCTTTAGTTGATCCAATATTAGTTCAGGTCAAGACCTGGAAACTGGGACAACTTTGATCTTAAGATCAATACAATTATTTTATTATATTGAATTTCAGAAATGTAGAAACAGCTTATTGCTTTCAAACATCAAAAGCATTATTCATTAAATTTATTATCATCACTTGATTTTGGAAACTTTCAGATTTGTTGCTAGCTATTCTAAGCTCTGTTGGTATCTTCCATAAGGAAGAAATGCATTTATACACTATAAAAAACAGTGAACATATCTCATACTTCCAGAAACGCCTTAGGTGCTTGCTATGCACTCAAAGATCAAGACTTAAGCATTGAAACTGTAAGCTGATAGATCATACTGAAAATGTAATCTACTATATTCTTACTCTATAAGACTTTCTTTTCATGTTTTCTTCTACAAATTCAAAGGCCTACCTAACATGTTTTAGCAGAAAACTAGGGAAGTAGCTGGCCATATTGTATACCAAATCCTCATATGTATTTTACCTCTGTAAGTAAAACGCTCTTCAAAATCTGCACTTTTAGGAGCTATATTAAACTATCATAAAGCACATCTTTATAGAGTCTGCTGAGAAACTTTCACATTCTATGCTATACTTAGCAAAAGATGATCCCAATTAAGGTGTTTTGCAAAAGCATTAGCCCTCCCTCCCAATTTGTAGTTTCAGCAGTGACAGATAAGATTTTATGTTGCTAGCTATCATGAAAACAGATAGAGTATTTTACACAGACTAATAGACGTTTTCATTCTCGCGGTGAATAACAGCATTGAGACATTTACAAGAGACTTGTTGTCACACCTGGTAATTAGATGCTTGGTTCTGCTATGGCCTTTCACAAGGTCTAAAATACCTCAAATTCATGTTCTGATAAGTATATATATATAACTTTAGGAAAATTTTACAAGCATAGTTCAGCGATATGCCGATACATGAATATATGAACTTCCCTTTAAACAATACCTCAGTATAAAAACCAGTGCACTCAAAGTCTGAAATACTTAATAAAAATGGCCGGGTTTTATAAGCATCATTTTGAAATTAACTGAGTCATTTTGTCTGCATAATCATACCTCTGAAGGGGTACAATAAAATTCAAATTTAATCAAATGCATTTTTAGAACAAGCCTCAAGCTAGTGCATGTACAATTTTGATCCAAATATGTAGTCATGAGTATAATATCAGACCTTTAATTATAATTTCTATTATAATTGTTCTATTGAAGAAAATATAACCAGTGCTTTTACCTGCAATTATGCACACACAGTATGTGGAAAAAGCAGATAAAGACTCTCATGTGAACTGTCACTTGCTGAGCAAATTCACCCAACTGGTTTAATTTCGTTTGCCCTCAGTCTGTCGTTACCATGATTACATCTAAATGAAAAGACAAGGAAACACGAAAATGACAAAATCATCCGAATTATTATTTAAATTTTCAATTTGACATTTATTCGTGAACAATCAGGAAGTTAAGGGCGCAGAAAACGTTGTAAGAAATATTAAGTGCTTTGTACACTTTCTGATGATAGTGCATATGAATATCTTATCTAATTGCTAAAACATATGGCCTCTCTGAGACTCATTACAAAGTGCACCTAGTGTTCTGTGATAGGAGACCTGCATTTAATTCTAAAGTATTGTGATTTATATAAGCCACTAAAAAAGGCTTTTTTGGGGTATCTACTGTAACAGTGTGGACTGTTCTTCAGAGCTAAATACTCTTTTTAGGCCACAATTTAAAAAAGTTTTCTGCTTCACTAGGATCCAAAGAAAGAGAGAAATGCTTATTTGAAATATTCATATACTACTGTATATATTGCATTACCATAATACATCATCTTCTAATAAGAACAATGTTTATTGCAATGTATCATCCACACTGCACTCTGAAGTACGCACTGCAGACTCTTCCCAATACCTGAAGAACAGTAGAAAACTTTGTATAGCATGGACATGTGGATTCAGCAAGCCCACATGTCCATACATATGTGGTCCTATTTATTGTTTGTATTATGAAGTAACAGTCTAGTCTATGATTCTATGGTTCTATTCTATTCTATGAAATGGCCAAGGACTCCCCTTGTCCCACCTAATCCACAGTTTAGTTATTTACCTTGAAAGTATCAACTCCTTGTTGCATTTTATAGTTGCATCATATTGCCCACATTGTCATTTAATAAATTATATAATACAATTCATCCTAGCATAAAATGGTCAAAAATTTCCTAGCAGCAAATTCTAAGCAACACAGTGTAATTTACTGGGAGGTAGAATGTCAGTTCTTTCGAGCATGAGCCTTATATAGAATGTTACCTGGAGTATGCTCCTCCCTATAAAATATATATCAGCCTTGAAAACTAGAAACCTGATACCTTAGTCTGCTGGGGAAACAACAGTATTAAACGCTAGATTACTGAAAAGTGCCATAACTCATATTTCTAAAGCAAACAAAAAAAAAAAAAGGAATTTTTTTATCCATTTAGATTGTGAAATACTGCTATGCAAAGCTTCCCAAAAGTCAACAAAGTAAAATTATGATAATGCTAGAGAGATTAAATGATAAAAGACATTTCACAAAATATGACTTTATCTTAGAAAATGTCAGGGGAAAAGAATCAAGTATTGTATAAGAAATAAAAACACCACAGAGATGTTTGGCTCACTTTCTGAGAACTCTTTTTCTGCAAATAGAAACTAGCCTGATCACACAGTTGTCTAGCTAACAATCCTTTATATTCTTTATACAGGAATTTAAGAAATCCAAAGCCATTTATACAAGTCCATTTAAATATTTTGGGCACTGAGATTTTGCTTTTTGTATTCATTCAAACATTCATACATGCCTACGCTTGATAATTCCATTAATTACATGTAAAACTTGATACATGCATATTTCAGTGTACAGTGCCAGAATTTAGTCTTCTACTGTCACTGTTTACATAAATTCAGTTGCTTGCACTCTTTCCCAAATACTTTTCAAGGAAAGGCATATGACTGCAAAACTACAAAGCAACAAAACCTGTTTCCAGACCTACTACAAATGCATACAGCATAATGACTTCAATGAAGATAAATCTATTGTCAAAGAAGCATTCAAAAGGAATGTCAATTATGGGGACAACATACAGCAGCATGTCCATCATCATCCATAAAGAAAGCACATAGAAACAGGATCTTCAGAGTTTTGGTACATAAATGCCACCTAATAGCCTACTAAGAAATGTTAAGCCTCATTTTTATAAAAGCAAAAGTTACATTTCAATGAAATCAGATATAACCAGTAGCTGAAGAGGTGAAGAAAGCTCAGTGATGTTATTGGCACTTCTGAATGTTACCAACATTAACAAATTAAAATATTTGTGAGGAAATTGTAGGGAAAAAAAGTGTTCCAGTGTGCTGAATTGAAAGGAGCGTGACCAGCAGATCGAAGGAGGTGATCCTGCCCCTCTACTCTGCTCTCATGAGACCCCACTTGCAGCACTGTGTGCAGTTCTAGTGTTGTCAACATAAAAAGGACATGGAACTGTTGGAGCAGGTCCAGAGGAAGCCATAAGGATGATCAGAGGCTGGAGCAGCTCCTGTATGGAGACAGGCTGAGAAAGTTGGGGCTGTTCAGCCTGGAGAAGGGAAACTTCGTGGAAACCTCAGAGCAGCTTCCAGTGTCTGAAGGGGGTCTACAAGGACACCAGAGAGGTACTCTTCATCAAAGACTGGAGTGATAGGACAAGGGGTAACAGGTTCAAACTGAAACAGGGGAAGTTCAGGTTAGATATACAGAAAAAGTTCTTCCCTGTGAGGATGGTGAGGCACTGGCACAGGGTGCCCAAGGAAACTGTGAATGCTCCATCCTTGGCAGTGTTCAAGGCCAGGCTAGACAGTCTTAAGTGACACGGTTTACTGTGAGGTGCCCCTGCCAATGGCAGGAGGGTTGGAACTGGATGATCTTAAGGTCCTTTCCAACCCTAACTATTCTATGATTCTATGATTCTTTTGTGATGCACAGAGCATAGATCCACAGCATACAAGGGAATATTAGAAATTCAAAGACTTCCAGTTCCTCACAAGGATGTACAAGAAAAAAGGCAAATCCATATGACATAATAAACATATTTATCTCCCAGGCTTAGAGTTCTTGCTACTGGAAGACTAGAAGAATAATTGAATTCCTGATAAAAGCTAGAATGATTACTCATTTCTTCTGTAAAATTTGTAAACCCTAAGTATTTCACTCTCACCTTTTTTTAGTTTTTTTCCCATCTTGCTCTTATTTGTTGTTGATAAAATAATAGGCAAGCAAGAATTTACAGCTGCAGCAATGCTGCCAGGTCATGAGCTTCAGGTAGCCAGGCTAACAAATAAACTTCGGAATGCCAAAAGCATGGAATCTGGAAATTCCTATGTTTAAAAGAATGAAATAAAAATAAATTAAAAGAAATAAAAGGAGGAAAAGTGGATCAAAGGCATAAATGATAATCTTTAATTTCAATGACAATTTCTTTAGTTGCCAGACTATAAATTTTGCAGGAGTAGGAGCTTCCTCCTCTTTTGAAACTTTCACAATGCACTGAAAATGTATGAAGACCTGCTGTGAGAGACAGAGAAGAGCAGACATAGTATATACATATCTTTTCGGTCTACAATGCCTTCACTTGGAAAGCTTGACAGGTTGTGGTCCACAATCAAGATTTAGATAGTCCATAGAGATTTTGAAAAGAGAAAGGAACCTCTTGTCTTCTCATTGAAAAACTTTCATTGCATCTAGGAGAAAATTTGGAGCCCTGGGTCCCAAAGGAAAGGAGGAAGAAGGCCACTGTGCCTCAAGGGGCAGAGTTAAGAAATTCCAGGTGTACTAGAGGGATGAAGAATAATTGCTGAGCTTTAGGTAGGTCCCCCAGTAGCATGGATGATATTCTAGGTCTAGACATTAAATAAATAACAGATAGCTACTACTTGGATGAGTTCTGCAATATCTTGATCCCTCAACTAGGCAGTATAGTGTTAATCCATTTCTAGAAATAGAAAATTAATAATGGAGACTTCTTAGTCTAGCCATCAAAGATGAAACAACTTCTAGAAGTATCACAAATTCAAACCTGTGGAGATTAAAGATGTGGACTCCCGCCGAGTTTCATGCCAAAAACTTCTATACTGTCAGAGATCTCTTTACTATCGGAGACCCCTTCTGGTGGGTTCCACAGTTTATATAGACTACACCTTTTGTTCTCGCGCTACTAACAGGATTGGCTGGATTTGAACATTGCCACCCTCTGATTGGCCACTACGTGTTACCCTCTGGGTGGTCACTGCCCTCTATGTTCAGGCCCAGCCCAGGATGCTCTGGCCGATTCCTGGCTGTTCGAGCCCAGAATGTTCTGGCCAATCCCAGGATGTTCTGGCCTAGCCCAAAACCCTTTACACCAACACAAACCAGATATGTATGCTTTAAATACTGCAAGTGATTAACCTCTTTAGCAGTTTTGTTAAGTGGTATAGTACACTCTGGACATTTTAAAATTCAGAATTGGACTCTGATCAAAGCACAGCTCTAGATCAAAAAGGAAATCCCTTGGTGGTGGCACGCAGGATGGCAACTGCTGAAGGATGAACTTGTTGGTCCTTCAGGGATTTTTATTACAAATTCAAAATTGATCTATATGGGAGACTATTTGGAACACAGTAGAGGCATTATGCCCTTGCAAACAACAGAGTAAAAAACTATAATCACTGTACGAATTCAGCTTAAACTTTGCTGGATAATGAGCTTCAGTAGCACTCTGATATGATGCAAATGAGACAAACCAACAGGAATGAAAATTACTAAGAACTGGTTTATTTTTTTCCAAACTCAGTCCAGTAACAAGGAGGCGATTAAAATTATTCAGCAGATGGCTCAGATGTGAGAACAGCTTGGTAGAAGCAGGACAAGGCTAATTAGTGCATTATGCCTCCCCTTTTCTTCTTCACTTTAATTCCCAGATCATTCCCTTCTCTCTCCCATACAGTTTATCCAGCCTCTCCATTTCTCTCTACAATATCATATACAGCAGCAGTGGTCTTTTGCAGCAGCCTATAGTGCAGAACTCATACAGAATAAGCAAGAGATTTCAGCTAAATGGCTGAAAAGTCAGGTGGTAGCATTTTCTTCTTGGCAGGTGTGCTACACTTTTCAATTGTTCTCAGAAAAACTACTCTTTTGCTATATTGTCAAATTTTGAAGTTAAAAGCACTGGTAAACACTCCATGAATGTTCATGTAGATTGATGATTGTATTTGTATAAACTGGTACCTAAATTAAAATCATACAAATACATGAGAAATGATTGAAGTCCACAGATTTCACACATCTTCTAAGTTTAGACTATCAGAAAACTAAGTGTATGAGACCTTTGTGATCTCACAACATAAGCACTGTCTCCATATGGAAAACCAGACAGCTATTAGGCACAGCTGTCTGTGGGGAGCTGATGTAAGACTGAGACCCTTGTGCAGTTGTTCAGCTCCCAAGGCCATACAGTTTGCCAGCCGGGGGAGCCATAGGCTTACACTGCCCCCATAGTGTATTAAGACATGTGTAACCATATCATCCTCACTTTAAACAGAAGCTGACAGTTGTTCAAATACACTCTCATTAATCTAGGATAACCCTTCTCTTCCCTGCCCAGTACTGCTTTATCTGTTCAAAGATGAAGATTTTTGTGCCTACAGACCACGAGATATTTGCATTGGAATGGATGAGATTATTGACGTCTTCAAGGTTACACATTAGTATCAGAGAACAGGAAAACCATTTTGTCCTTGGTATTACTTTGATATGTGTCAAACTCATTCAAGTAGCTAATACTAGCTTGATCTGATCTAACTTCTTTTTTTTTTTGTAAGCATGAAAATAAAAGAAATCGTATCTGCCTATTTGAATGAATAACTAGTTCTCTATTTCACTATAAATCATTTTATTATATATGTTAGGAATTACGTTCCATCTAATGCAGAAATATAACAAATATGAACCTTAGAACCAGCTAATAATTTATTTCTCTGATTGTATAATTTAAAGTAAGTGTGATGGTTAATTTTGTTTCTTGTTTAAAACTATATCAAGGAAAGGGATGGGAATCCTTTAGACAAATCCTTTATATTTAAAATTATCTAAATGGGTGTTGCTCAAAAAAGATTGCCACCAACACTATTTTAGCATAACAGCAGTACCATTTACCACTGTTTTTTTACCTTCATTTTTTAAAAAAGAAGAAACTATTACAATCATATCTGTGTGAAGCCACTGTGAGGTATGCAGTGTTACAAGATCAAAGTTTTAAAAATTTTTTGCTTTTGTTTTCAGATGTGTTGGTGAGATTGTATTTGTAAATTATAGTACATTCTTGGAAAGCAAGAGGGAATTTGAGCTGGATAAATATGAGTGTGTGGAATTAATTTTTTAATTAAAACAATATTCTATTTCAAAGATATAAGCTAGTTAATTACCTGGATGTTGCCATTACTTTACTGAATCTACATTTATACCCAAGGAAAATTCATAATTCCCCCTTTTTTTCTGCTGTGGTGCCAGTAGAAATAAATAAGAGCTCAGTCTCAATCGTCAAGATTTTCTGATCTACCAGAATTAAGTAAGCTTTTCCATGAAGCACTACATGAACACAGAAGTCAGTTAAAGAGTTGAAGAAAAAATATTAGACCTAACATTAAGGGACAAAAAGTTATTTGTGGAAAGCTTCTAAATCTATTTCTGGAGATAGAAGATTGACGGAGACCCAGACTTGAGGTGTCTCTTAAATAATAACAGAATTTAAAAGACCAATAACAACCCAACACCTATATATTGTCACAGGAATAAAAGCTTTCCCAAACTTTGAAGGAAAAATATGATTGTGGTAGCCCTTCTGGATTTCTGAAGTGCAGAGTACACACAACTGCATTGCCTATACACTGAGTATCAGTAAAGCTGAAGGCAACAGGGAATAAGAATACCCAGATTCTAATAACATATCAGTATGAGACATGAATTTAATGAGGCACAGTAAAACAAGCACATTCAGCAAATTTTAAGAAAGCAGGGTTAAACCAAGATTTATTACTGATTATGAGACTGAACTCCTAGTAGATTTATCCTAACAAATGCGGATGCTTTAAACTTTTGATTAAAAGTCTCTCTCAAGAGTAAATGCAGTTAGAGCTCAAAATTTTGGCAGCACCATGAAAGAGTAACCTGGAGGTACAGAAGACAGACATATCTCAGTTATACGACAAATGATTTTTGTAAGAGAAATTACTGAGATATAGAAGTTAGCAGAGTAATGACAAGATCTTCAGATTCCTCTATTCTACTCTCCCCCACAGGCACTCATACAATACAGTTCTGAATGCAGTCACAATAATACAAAATAGCACATAGATAGTGTTAAATTATTCTGATCCTTATGAACCTAAGGATCACACAGAAGAATAAACAGATGTCTTTTTCTTAAATAAGCTGTTCCTAAGAAGATTGAACACTAAGAAATATATTTTTTTTTGTCTCTTGAAAACATGCAAGTACTTGAAAATACCCTAGCTAGCTTAAACATAACCAAGCCCTGCAGAAATCAGTGGGTGACAGACAAAAGCTATTGTAACTGGCCCAATGAAACCTATTGTTATTCCTACTCAACATTTAAGTTGCAGCCATGTTCAGACAGGTCAACATTACACATAATCTGAAAACACATATAATAACCTACGTATAACATATGCATAGTCATCTTCATCTTGTCTTACATCAAATCATATAGCTTCCAGCAGTGAATATACTAGTATGCCAGTTTTAGGCAAACAAAGTGGAAACTACCATGCAAATGGAGTTTTGTACCATATTACTCTCAAAATTCTTGCAGAGTGGGAACAATCAGTACAATACAATAATTTGAAGCTACCATGTTTTAATCATATCATCTGGGTTGTAGAACTAACTAGCAAAAGGGTGTTCCTATTAGTGTCTCTAACTCTAATTGTTATTTTAATTGACTGAAAGAAACTCTGCAGCCCCAAGGCCAGTCATAAAACTATGTTAGTGCAGAGCTTCTTTCCCTTCAGATGGTGAAAGTAAAATGAAAAATTTGCCCTTTGAATAAAAAAAGAACATAAAATAAAAAAGAAGCTAAAATAGAATTGCTACTAATTTTCATCAAGGTTAATGTGGGGTAAAAACAAAAAAAAAACAACACACCAAAACAAACCAAACCAAAAAAGTACAATATAATGAATTTTACTGGGTACTAAAACTTTTTTGTACCACACAGTATTTTAAACAAGCAGCTGGCATGCAAATTCATAAAGCAAAGATCATCTTGTAACTAGTCCATCTTCTAGCCCCTCTGACAAGAATGCCATATAGGTAATAATTACTGTTAATAATTTGGTGATTTAATATTCACTGGAAAAAGAAGATATTAAAAATAGTTTTAGAAAATATTTTCCAAAATATCATTTTAGTAATTGCATTGCTTTGCAAATTTTTTGGATTAGTGATGTCATTTAAGAAAAACAAAAAATGCTTCTTGATATCTCAGCATATGTAGTGTCAAAAAATCTGTGCATAATTCACTTTGCACTTTCACTTCTGATGATTCAGTACCATTTGACCATTATTATGTGTCTGAATGTTTATTGAAAACTATTTTGTCAAGTCTTAGGTACATGAAAATAATCTTGTTTTCACTTTTAGGTATTCTGTAATGTATTTCACCTTAGCCTTCATTTGCAACAGCAAATGTTTTAGCACGCACTTAAGGCTAACCAATACACAGATTTCAATACCTGAAATGTGCACAGGTAGAACCAACGTGCCTAAACAGCTAATCTTAGAAATATTTACTTAAGTGTATATTTGCATCTCAATCAAGTAATACCAAAGTCTTCATCCTTTAATAAAGCAATCAGTCCTTGGTGCCTGCCTTGCTTCTCTGCCACCAGTTCTCACATATCCACGAAACAGCTGTATTTCTGTTTCCTTTGAGAAGCTAGAAACAGCAGGCACAGATACTGCTTGCCTGTAGGATGTGCTATTATAAATAAATAAATAAATAAACCTATAATTTTGACCTAATAACTTCAGTCAGAAAAACAGCTGGAGATGGTGATAGGAGTCATCCTTCCAGTCAACAAGCCAATTACAGTATTTCACTGAAAATATGCAGGCCTTCAGTTCAATTTTACCCTTTTGAAAGGACTCAAATCACTCTCTTATACATCTCCATGAGCAACCTAATTCTTGGGTGATAAGCTTTTGTGAGGGGCTGTTTTACCACCCTCTTGAAGTTGGATCACCAGTTGAATTTATTAAAGATTCCCTACTGATCAGAACATGAACACAATGAGTGGATTTAGACTTGGTAACAGTAACTGATGTCCTTCAACTACAAAGTTAGGCTTTGTGAGGCATAGACTGAAACCTGCTTCCTAACAAAATTTTTAAGACAATGTTCAGTGTTTCTGAGTAGGTATGCCAGGAAGCACTACACTCAGTAGGGCTGTTGCTGTGTATTTCATCCAAGGATGATTAACTCTCCCTAGATTTCTACAGAGCTTTAGGTTTTCCTATGCATAGCGTTCTTTCAGTTTTTCAAACTTTAGGTACTCTCCCCACCTAAAACCTAATTAATTGGGCCCTTTGTAAGTAGTAGGCTTCTTGTCAGGTTGCAATTGCTTTGATATTGACAATTGTTGGCATACATTAATTCTGGATATGAATGAATATGACAAAAATAAAAAATATATGAAGCATTCTTGTCTTGAAGGCAAGGCAGAACTTAAGTATTCTTCTTGCTCCTGTATCCAAAAAACAATTTTTACACTAACTCCTTTACTTAACTCCGTTCTGGTTTTCTCTTTCTTAGGGAAGATGATATTAAAACACATGAAGGATTTTGGTTAACACTGAAAGAAAACTTGAGCTAACTGACTTACCTGTTGAGAGTAAAAGCTTTTGCTGCAGGGGATTATAGACATATGAGGTCTCCTGCTGTCTAAACCCTTCTGAAGGACATCAGGACTTCCTGCTATTTCACTTGGTAACTTCACCTCCCCATGCTTAATAACAGTGTTTCAAGGGATCTGTAAAGAAATGAAAGTTGCCTCTTTTTAAAAAAGGAAATAACTTTAGTAATGTCACCTTGCTGGTGATTGTGCTTGACACATTTTAAGGTATAGAATAGACAAACTGCATAGACAACTGATAAAAATGGAAAACCAAGAATTCATCCTATAATGAAACACTGGTCTGGTCATCAAGGAAACAAAAGTGGCACATTGCTTTTTAAAAGACTGAGTTTTGAGATAACTATGGCTGAATGTCTCATATGTGTTATAAAAGATTTTCACAGTTGTTACATTCTTCCTTTATAAAACAACAACAGGCACTATTTAAAATTCAAGTTTTGCCAGGTTTTAGCAACTTGTGACCACAACTTCAGTTTATCTCTTTCGTTTAGTGGACTTGACACACACATTTTGCTCCATGCTTTCATAAAAAAAAAAATAAATCCAAGAGCAAATTACTTCAGCTTTACTGGAAAGACAAGACACACCATTGCTCTGGTTATAAGTTAAAAGCCACAAGCTTACATGCTTTGTATTGCCCAGACAGTGCAGGGGCTCAGTACTTGCCTGGGCTTCTTTAGTTCTCGCAGCAGTTTTCAAGCAATTAAGTAAACGTTCCTTGAATTAGTTTTAGGTAGTTAACTGGTTTTAGTTACTTTTAGTTTATAGTGATAACATGGAGTGAATGAACTATCATTCTAAGGAGGCACTTCTGTGGCAGATTATGAGCACAGGCTGCACAACATAAGCAGAAATTGCGATGATCAGTGCAGCAGTACAACCTCGTTTTATTCCATCAAAACCAGCTTTAGAAAAAACAAAGTAAACAAAAAGTCTGAACAATGGAGCCAAGGGAAAGAAAAAAGTACACAAGTAGATTATAAGTAGATATTTTATAAAAACAAACCAAAATTAACACTAAAACTGAGGTGGAGGAAGAAACTGCCAACATCACAGAATTCCCAAAAGAAAGGAGAAGGAAACCTCCATCACTAGCATCACAGTCCTGACAAAGTCTTCTTTTGTAACCCCTTCCCCCCCATGATGGGGACTGTCAATCCTAGCACCCAGCTGACCATGAGAAGCGTGTGTTTTTTCCAAAGAAAAGTGGAAGTATTTTCTGTATAACCATTTTTAATTGCATCCTTGAAGTTATCCTGTGTTTATATCAACTATGAACATATATTATTGTAAACAGACTGACAATTGGGCTGTTCACGTCAATATGCCTACATAAATTCTTACCTTCACATGTAAGATGTGTCCCTCTTTCTGCCCGTAACAAGATATTGAGCATGATGACCCTCAGTTCCAAGTCTGATGACTTGGAAGGAATGCTTTTCACATATTTTTTGTATTCTGTGAAATTTCTCACTTCTTAAGCTTTATCTAGTGGCATTTCAAGCATTCTTTATAATTCTATTAAACAGAAATGATGGCCAATTTTCTTACACATGCTATTAACTCAACTGAGGTCAATGAGGATCATCCCATAAGTAAAACAAACTGGTAACTAGGATTTTTTATTATAAATACTCAATGGGGGGTTTTGGGGCACTATTTAGCTAATAGTTACAGAACACATTTTGGAACTACAATATATAAAAATTTGCATTTGTTCTAAGAGTGATGGACCTGGTTATCTTCAGGTCACTGAATAACTTTGCTAAAGATTATCACAAATAGCAATGCCTACAGGTGTGTATCTCAGTAATTTCAACTGCTAAGACACTTTTTCATCAGTTATAAAACCAAGCTGGTATTAATGGTGTAGCTAAGGTTGTTCCTATGCTTAACTGCTTTTCTAGAATCAGGTATCCAAATGCACACTATTGATCACAGAAACTAGGGTACCAAACCTACTCATGATATTTTCTGTTTTTATCAAACATAATATATAGTTATTGTACGTAACAGGAATAAGACGTCCAATATATTACATGCAGCACAGTCATGCAACACAGTAGAACCATTTTGTCCAAATGGATGTAAAAATATAAAAAAATAATGCAAATGGAAATTATGAGAATAAGTTTGTACAGAAAAAAAATTAGCATGCTATATAAATAACAAAGGATATTGGTTTTAATAATGCTAAAAGTAGTGTTTTTCAGAGAATAATACCAATGAGACTACTTCAGGAACGAATAAAATGACAACTATGTAAAAGCCTTGATGTTTCCTGTCTTCAGGAAAAAAAAAACCCATGTAGACAAAAAAGGGGAAGTCATTTCCCTTTGAATGTATACTTTAAAATTATCTTTTAAATATATTTCCCTCTAAAAGGAAGTCTTTAGAGACTGCTGTATATATTTTGTCTTTTAGGCATGTCTGATTACCTACCTTCAGAGAAGCCAGAAGGCACATTTGCCAGTTTTCCTCAAATACTCTTAGCTCAGATCCCATAGCGAGATACATCTTTTCTATTTGGAGGTCTGTCCATTTTAGCAGCATATGCAGAACAAAGTAAAGTGTCAAATAAATTGTTTAAGTACAAGTTCCTGAAAAAGTCTCCTGTCTGACAACCAGCATCCCACAAAAAAAAAAACCACCTTGTCAGACCTCACCCTAATATGCCCTTCTTAACAACAGAGTTTCAGAAAATAGCTCTCCAGATAGATTGAAAATAAATTAATTTAAGCTATCCTGGTCCTCCTTAGAGATTCTGATTTTTTTAACCAGTGCAACTTCACTCTTTTTCATTTTGAGTAGCTTCTTTCATATATAGTCAATGACGCCATTTGGAAACATTAGGACCAGACATAGATGATTAATAACTGAGTAGAAAAGTTAATTTTTTTATAATAGACCATATAAATCTCTCTACTAAGAGATGTCAGCTCTCCAGCCTGTAGCCTTTGCATAGTTTTCCTCAGGTGTTTGCTGCTTTTTTCGCTATCGAAGTACTCAGATAATAAGATGCTAATTAAGATGATACATTGATTATCACAGACCTGCAGCATTAAAGGACAAACTTACTTTTATTTCCTTTTGGCATTTCAAAAATCAAAAGAAGTCCTTACAGTCAAATTATTAGCTCAATAAATATATAAGAGAAACTATCCAGAAGATATTTTTTAAAAAACAAAACCAAAAAAATCCAAACAACCAAACAAACCTTTTCTTAAGCATAAAACTTTAATGTAAAATATTTTAAATTATTTGTGAAACAGGAAAGATTTACCCTTGATGATGTTTTGATATGTATAAACAGAAACTACTTGAGAAGATTCATGTTAAAAGAAAATTCAGCAAAACTATTAATTGTAAAATAATTTTTACAAAACACTAATCTTGTCTATATCTCGAAAAGTATTCAAGCATGTGTGAAATCAAACAGAAGTTGCATTGTGGCTGAATAGATGCTTGCACACTTGTTGAATGAACCTGTAAATCTCTAGGAACTGATACCTGTTAGATCTGAAGATTCAGAAAAAAAACTGGGATTTTTTGCAATCAGCACATACACCATCATCCCAAAGTTATGAAATGCTAATATGAACTAAATTCTACCAGAATTTTCCTACAAATTTTACTCTTTTCCCTTCTGTAAACAAAATCTAGACTTTTTTTTTATTTAAACAAAAACAATAGTAATATCTGCATGTAAAATGTTAGTTTCCCAGAATCTATGTTAAATTAAATATTGACTTACAAAGCACTGTGTCATTCATTATTTGCTGTATTCAATCTGTGTGATTTATTAAAAAATTGATAAGAACAGCTACTGGTAAAATCCCTACAGGTGAGCTCCCTAGCCAAGCCAATTATGAAATAAGCAAACCTATGGTTACTACAATAAAATGACAGTATTCGATTTTAATAGTTGGTGATATTTTAAAAGGATGCTTTGAGACACTTACTTGAATTGAATAAGCTGCACAGTTTCATAAAAAAAATTAAGATTGCTTTTATTCTGTTATTTGCCAGACCTTTCTGTTCCTCTCTGCCCTTTTCTAAAAGCTAATTTCTCATTTTATTAGAATGGGTTTTTTCATGTATTTCAGTAGTTCTTTTTCTACCCATTACTCTGTTTTTTAAAGCAACTTGAATATATCTAGGACATGCTAGTCAGAGTGCTAAAGACCAACTTGCAAATAGTTGTGAAAGTGCTTTTAAGTGGAAAGCCAAGTTTTAGAAGCAAAAAGAATATTTGCAGCCACCTATTTCATTGTTGCTTGAAAAATCCTATTTGGTCTAATGGTTAGAACATTATACTGAGTGCAGGGATGAGTTCTGCATACAATTATGTATTCAATTCTATGGCTATAGAGTTCAGGCCTACATAAGTTCCAAGCCCGTATTTTACTGGCTTATATGTTTTTAAGTGGAAATTCTAACTTACTAAGTGTGACATTTCACATACACAATGTTCTTGATTCAGATGCCCCATTAAACCCTAAGTAGTGTACATTAAAGGAATGATCAAAACCAGTACTGTCAATAGAAAATAAAAGAAAAAATAAAAGAAAAAATAAAAGAAAGACGAAAAAACAAGACAGAAATCCCTATCAGCAAGAGAATAAGAAGTACAGCATGATTCCAGCAAGTACACTTTAGTAGATATTTTTAAAAGTTATGGTGGAAAATGACACTGTGTCACACAGACCACCTCCCCTTCTCCCCAGCATTAATTTCTTTAATGTTTCTAAGCCTGTCGTCGTCTTCAAACAGAGATGCACTTCACATCATTTTGATCCCTGGAATAGGCCAATAACTATCAAATATAAAGAACTTGTAAGTCATGCAGGGGAAAAAAAAAATCACTGCCACAGGGGTGACATGTTTGGTTCTGAAGACTACAATTAGTTTTAAAAAAGAAAATTAAAGTTCATGAAACTTAACTACAAAGAAGCTTCTGAGCAGAGAAAGCTAATAAGACCTTTAACCCAAACAAGCCCAATGTTTGCAATTTACACATGCATGCATGGAAATGTCCTAGGGGAAAACCATCTTAATTCATTTCATTATTAGAGCATTCTTCAAATGTCAGCCTCAAGCTCAACCATGGATATTTTTTGATTGGAAGAAAAGGACTTTAATTCTCATACAGGTTCTTGTTAGAGCAAAGATCCACAGTGAAATTACCAGTCAAGATGTGGGTAGCATTTTATCAGGAAAAAGGACTATGTCAAAGAGCTTGCTGAAGAGGGAGAAGGCAGCACGGACACAAGGCAGAGTTTGTAATTAAGTGAAAAGGTCCCCTTCCTTAGCTGCTGTTGCTTCACTATTGGAACAAGTCTGATTTGAAATACTCCGTTTGCTCAGGCATAAAAACTTTGCCTAAGCTTTGCAGAGATTTAGGTGAAAGCAAACAGCATGAGAATCTAAGTTTGTGATTTTTCATTATGTTTGGATACACTGTTAATAAAGATTTCTCTACAGAAAATCCTCAGGAACATCCTAGCTATCAATACCAGCACTTGAACATTAATGCTATCAACAATAAAGCAGTGATCCTAATCTTACCCATGCATATAAAGAGCTTATGAACTTTTATTTGATAATGAGTTGCAGAAGTGGAGGGGGACTGCAAAAAATGTGTCTCCAGGAGACAGGGTAAGTATCTACATACCTATAATCATAGCTGGGGGCACAGATGGTGGTTCATTTTTTAACCGGAGTGCATAGGAATGAAAGAAAACAGAACCTCACATACAAGTATAATCCCTACTTAAATATTACTTCTGAGTCCTACTATGAAGTTGACAAAATCAAAGATATGAATTCTAATAACTGCTCACTTAATTTTAGAATATTTTGGTGAGTTCAATATTATTTATCATGCTAACATGTAACAAGGAAGTGAGAACTAGAGCAAGGTGTTATTCCGATGCGAAGGGTTAACCGATGCAAAGGGGGTTAGGGTTAACTCACTTGCTCAACAATGTTATTGCTTAATCACAATGATACATAATGCTTGCTCAGCACTTATCGTGCTTGACAGGACAGGTTGGGAGGACCAAGGCTGCTGATAAGCGGAAGAAGTTGTCACTTCTCCTACCTGACAGAACAGGGTGGGAGGACCAAGGCTACTGCTAACGGGAAGAAGTTCTCACTTCTCCTACCGCTGAACCCCTAAACCTCCGGAACTAGCTCTGCGGTGGCCAAACAGCCAGGGAACGTGCGTAACAATTAAAAGGCGGAAAGTTCAGACTGAGGAAGACCCATTTACGTCATCTCGAGACCCCTGCCCACAATCACCAGGAGGCACTGCGTAAGCGCAAAGGACCTTTTAGCTCATTATAACACGAAGAGGGGATAGGACATGAATATGTATAGGCGTATTGTGTAACCTAATGCATACGTATAAACAACAGAGGAAGACCATGCTGAGGCATGCATGACTGAAAGACCCCCATGGGCCCAGCGCTGAATAAAGCATACCTACTTTACAACTTTAACTAGTTGTGGAGTCTATCCATGTATCAATTCCTGTACCAACACAAAATCTACATTTTAACTTTTTAAGCCTAAGAAGAGGAAAATTCCAAACAACTCCTTCAGAAGTTGAACATTTCTGTTTAACCTTTGCACTTTCATTTAAAGAATCCTCAGGATCTCAGTTCTTTAGAAGTAGGACAGAGATTTTATAAGATATAATTAAATATTTGTTAAGCCTGAAGAAATTATTTACTGTAACACTGAAGTGTAATCAAAGGATGCGCATAAATATGAATCTTTTTAACAGGAACTGGGACTCTTTTGAGAAATGATTCTTTTTCAATCATTCTAGATGCAATGCACTAGAGAAAAAACAAGGCTGAATCCTCTTCCTGTTTTATTTTTTTTACTTGCAAAGAAGCACTCTATGCTAAGGGATTTTTCTTCCAAACATTTCAGAGCCGTGGAGAAGCTATCCATTTCCTTTCTGTTCTTCAGGAATGATCTGCAGGCAGAGGAACTTAAATGCTGATCTGCTGGGGACATGTTGTCTCATTTATAAAAATCTCTTTGAAATGCCATTTTAAGAGATTGGGAAGCTTCCAAATTAAATGTATGGAAGTTTTATATTAAGAGTTATTAAGGGATGAAGCAAATGTTTGGGAAATAAAATGCTATGTAGTAGTTTGCAAAATAATTGAATTCTAAAATTATTGTGGACAAAATATTAGCTTTTAAGTTCTCTAAAATACATGCAGTAAGCAAATAGCAGATATTTCTTATATTATAAAAAGGACTTCATACACATACATTTTACAATATACATCTGAGGCATAGTAGTACAATGTGTTTAAATCTGTGGGGTACAAATTTAAATGTTTTTAAAGGTTTTGTAAGTATCTGTAACTGTTAAATATAATTTACTAAAATTAAAATAAATGAAAGAAGTAGTCACAGGTAGCAAATGAAAACAGTCATTCAGCTTACATTAACTTACTTAAATACTATCTTTATTGGAATGCTTCTCCACATGTTTTGCACAGATGGGTGTTTTAAGAAAAGATCACAATGAATTCTTATATAATTCAAAATTATCAGTTAAAGTATCCCAAAAACTCACACCCTGAACAAGAAGCTGTATGAGAATGCATGTTGAATAAGTAGATAAGGTTTTAAAACCTTAAATTCTTCTCGCTGGAGTTATCCTAGTCACAAAGTTACAGGAACTTGAAAGATTTCATGAGTGCCCACAAGAATATATAATGAGCAGTACCAGTCAGGACATAGTAGTAACAAAAAAAAAAAAAAAGTACTATTATATTTTACCATATTGTGGCAAAAAAATTTTGGGCTTGTAGCAGTATCTGACCATTCAGATTCAAAATCATGTTGTCTTAAAAAAAAAAAAATAGAGAAGTTCTGTTCTTAGTAATGAGATGATTTGATAAAAAATGTACAAAAATTTCATGTGAATATATTTCTTATCAATAGATGTTTATCTTGCATGTATACTAATAAATGAGTATTTGATTAGAAGGATGACACTGGAAGCAATTTACTTACTTAATTTCATTCATTAAGCATCACCTTACAGGGTGCAAATACATCTTAAAGCAGTGGCAATTAGAATCCATTAGTACCTGAATGACCTATGTTGGCACTATATAGCCCAGAGTAAGTTTGTCTTTGTAAAATGAAGGTGTTGCCTCTCAGAATTCTTTATTCAGCAATTGTTCTTTTTTATGGATATGAATACATTGATCAGTCCTGTCAATTTCAAAGATCATTCTGATAGGACCCTCAAATCATAGTCATGCACTGATTATAACACACAGTGTTGTACTGCTATTTTAGCATTACTAATATGACATAGCAAAAAAAGAGCTGAAAACATTTCTTTGAAATAATAAATTTAGTTAGGTAATAATTCTGTTAATCCAGGAGTTAATGTTTGCAGAACCAACAATATAAATAAAGCAAAAATATTTTCAGCTTCTTTAAAATTTTATTTATTTCATGAAAGGATTCCCTAAAATAACTACATCATGACATTAAAGAAATCCTTTGTTATAAGGAATCAAAATCTGTATCATATCTATGTTACTACATGACAGGGAGGGTGTGTGTGGGTGGGAATCACTTATGCCATAAATAATGTACTTCTGCTTTTTGCAGTACTTGTAACTAAGTAACACTGCTTTAAGGATGTTAAGAAACACGTGTGCGTGCAGGTTGACAGTAGCTCATCAGAAAAAAATACCATGAAAAAAGAACAGAAGACAGTAGAAAATGAAAATCATCAGGTCAAATAAACTTACAAGATAATTGACTGCATTTATAGCTACCCATACAAGTATGTAAACCAGTCCCTATTAGAAAAAAAGATTACAATGTCTCTTTGACTTTAGTAAAAAACAAACAAGCAAACAAAAATCCCCAACCTCCTTCCCCAGAAAAAAAAACCCACAAACCAAAACTGGGTAAACCAGAAAAGAACAGTTGCAAGAATAATACAAATCACAATTCCAGAAAATAATCCTTATATCACCTAAGAAGAATGTGCTATTGCAATCAGAACTGTCTCGCTTCAGAAACCAAGGGTGCATGAAATGGAAAAGCCTGTCTCCATGTCCAGCTTTAATATGGATATTTATTCTATTTCTAGGTGACACATTGCAAGTTTTCAGAAGAACTGGTATGCTGATGAAAATGAAAATAATTTCTACCTTGAAGTTACATAATTACAGAATGGCAACCATTTTTCAACACCAATTTAATCCAAAGCCAAACTTTAAATAATTTGTTTCATATTGCAAAAAAAATCAAAAGCTTCTTCAGATGGTTTCAAAATATGTTTTAAACTGATCATTAAAGCCAGCTCAGTTTTGTATTTTTCAGTTTGTCAAACTCAAACAAAAACTATGCTTCTCTCCGAATTCCATATTTCAGTCTGAAGCATGTTTTGTTTCCAGGCACCTACCTTTTCACTTCTTTTCAGTTATTTTTAATTATTGACTTCCAAAATACCTTTTCAAAGTGAGAACTCAAAATGCTTCATCTCAAAAATACAACAAAATGCTTCAAGATTTTTCTAAATAAAACAGTTTAAGATAACGATGAAGCAAATTCCACAAAGATCTGAACATTAAGTTCCACCTGGCACTTCACTGACCAGTTTCCAAACCTGGCTAAAACCTTTCTGAGCTCCACAGAATCCTGTACTCTCAAATTGCCTTACCAGTATATCAGCTAGCATGCTGACAGGGTGTTTTATGCTGTTAGACACAGTCCAGCTGCAGTTTTTGCTTTGTCTTGAAACTGAGCAGTAAATTGAAATTAGGCCTTAGTTCCTTCTGTGAAATAGCCACTTTAATAACTGTATTATCTTTCAGATAATCTATTAGAAATGTCTTCTTTAATCTTCTATACCACACACAATTTTCTTTAGCCCATCTTGTAGCATGCCACTATTGGGGAAACAGCTGTAGCTCATTTTCACTGGCCCATTCCTCTTAAGTGGTTATTCTTGGTGGTGTCTGCACTGTGCAAATACCTTCTGAACACAAAGAATGTCCCAAAGGACTTCTATCACAAGCAAGAAAATGCAATTAGCAGATAGAGAGGGAAAGAAAATAATGGATTTTTTCTTTTTTCTTCTACAACCCAGAATAATCACGACTAGTAAGCACTAAAAAAATCATGAGTAACAAATATAAACCTCATCTTGTAACAAATGATGTAGTAAAATACCCAAATGAGTAACAAATATAAACCTCATCTTGCTAGGCATTTTTTCCTAATACATGTTGTATGGAGTTTGGGGTGATTGACACTTACCCTCCAGATTCAACAAACAGCCAGACAGTGCTTTAAATTTAACTATTACAGACACTAATTTTACTTAATGTTGAAATAAAACCAACAGCCCAAAACACATTATTACATTTCCTGTATTTTCAGCTTGCAGCTAGTTCAAGCATCAGTCAGAGAAAGATCAATTTTTTAACACCTTCAGTTTAGCTAGTTAGTCCTCTTGTCTAGCTCACTGCATATTCTGCTTTTTCTTCCCTCTACACATTCCAAAAAACTTGCAGGACATGCATGAAATAATTGCTGTTTTAGCTTGATTCTTTCTTAGTTTGAAGAAAGAAGAATTGGAGAGACCTACAGGTATTTAGAACAGATTGAGACTGATATTCCCATTGTGAAAATTTTCATTATGTGTACAATAAAATGAGAATGTGGAGGAGGGAGGGAGAAATTTCCTTCTTAATAGTGTGGACTTTGCAATTTCCTAGTTTGAATACAGTCTGTAGTGCTGCACTTCTGAGCTGAACAGCATAAAGCTACTGTGGCAGCTGGACATGGGGTTTAGTCTTTGCCTAATTGGCAGACCACAGTAAAGCAGCATATCCCATGAGCCTCTCTGTGAGGTAGTTACTAACTGATTGAGTATTCACTTTCATGCCTTAAACCTCAGAAACCCAGGTGTGTTGTAGATTAGCCAACTTACAAGCAGTGCGTGGAAATTTATTATGATAATTCTTGCTTTTATTTTTTATTCCCCTGAACTCAAAGATAATTAATGCCAATATGTGTCCTGGTGTCTGACTCCCTTAATTGGCCCTATGGAGCCTTGGGTGTTTGAAAATCCACTCACTTAAAGATGCTTTTTTTCTTCCCTTCTTTTTTTCCCTTTTGACTTGTTTTCCTGGAGCTGTTCATTAGTGCCTAAAATATTTGATTACATTTAATTGTAATGTCTTCAATTCTGTGCACCTGCTGTAATTAATATAGCGGGGGGAAAAAAAGACCTACAGAAGCTAAAAAGTGAGATGAGGAATTGAATGCTAAAAAGAACTTCCCTGCAAAGGGTAATTGGGGTTAAATATGGAAGCAAACTAAACATATTTTCAGTTAGGTTTTCCTAGCTGTTATGATAACACCAAAAGGATTTATAGCATAATGACTACAGTTCTAAAACATTTCCACATTCAAAGGTTTTATCGCCACTTTAGCATTCCTAATTATTTTAAGCCCTATCTCTAGCATGAGAAAGTGCACATAGTGTTGGTCCTGCCTAGCTGGCAGTGCTGAGCCGCACTGCTACTTGAAGATGTGCTGCCCTAGTGTAGATCTTTCTCTCTTTTGCCAGCTTTCTTTTACTGAAATATGTTCATTGATAACTGTCCTGGGTTCAGCAGTAGCAGTCATTTTTCTCCTTCTTAGTAGCTGGTGCAGTGCTGTGGTTTTTGACTTTCA
>WYDI02013602.1:0-92973 GCA_009867235.2 Psittacus erithacus
ATCCTTGTGGCCCTCCTCTGGACTTGTTCCAACAGTTCCATGTCCTTTTTATGTTGAGGACACCAGAACTGCGCACAGTACTCCAAGAGAGGTCTCACAAGAGCAGAGTAGAGGGGCAGGATCACCTCCTTCGACCTCCTGGTCACGCTCCTTTTGATGCAGCCCAGTATATGGTTGGCTTTCTGGGCTGCGAGCGCATGCTGCCAGCTCATATTAAGTTTCTCATTGACCAACACGCCCAAGTCCTTCTGCACAGGGCTGCTCTGAATCTCTTCTCTGCCCAACCTGTAGCTGTGCCTGGGATTGCTCCGACGCAGGTGTAGGACCACGCTTGGCATAGTTAAACTCCAGGCTGAAGTGCTTAAGGCTCAATTGAGTTGCGCACAACTCACTGTCTGTATCAATGGAGGTGTCCTGGGATTTTCCACCTAGCCTTCAGAAGGTTGTGGGTCTGCCATCCATAGTCCTGTGTCATATGCCTGCCCCACGCAAGCCGTTTGGATACCCCAAAGCATCTCAGATGGCACATGGTGCCTGACTGAAGGCAGAACAATCTGTTCTGTATGATTAGGTGTCTGCATTTGCTGCGGATTTCTAAGCACCCATCCCAGTAAGTGCAGTATTATTGAGAAGATGTAGCTGAGCATTTACAGTGTGGGGGAATCTACTTTGCATAACATATACAGCTGTTTCCATTTGAGAAACCCTAAATTACTGTAGGTGTCTGCAAAGGTCTGGCAGATGTGATAGAGGACATAAAGGTATTGGCACTGCTTTGGAACAGAGCGAGGTGAGGTAAGTACACCATCCAAAGTACCAGTAGCTGCCTGTGTTGAGGTGTGCTGAGTTTCAGTCACATCTTGGCAAAATGTAGTGACTGTTATCTGACTGTCATGAGAGTTGAGACACCTCCTGCATATATGCAGTTGTCTTACCCTGGAGGCAAGTCCCAGCCCTGTGGCTGCGAGGTGAGGTGAGTTGCACCCCTAGTGTCTGTGTAGTGCTTTGTTCTGCTGGATGTTGTAACAGCACAAACAGGAAACACTACATTTCCCCAAAGAGTTTGAAGGTGACTTGTAAGAGAACCAGATGGCTGGGGAATAGCAGAGAAGGATGAGATTATACTGGGCAGCAAATCTAACACATCAGATGTGTATTGCAAGGTGGAGTGCGATGCGACATCTGAAAGAGGAAACAGAAACAACTGTTTGCTGGTTCTGTCTTCCCAAGTTCAGGAGGGGGATGGGAGAGGGAGCTTTTTTTTTTTTTCTCCTGTTTTTCTGTGTGTGAAGTTATTAAATTTGAGAAGTTGGAAGGAGCCAATGTCACAGTGCTAAGACAACAGGTAGGTGAGAGAAGATGGATAGGCATGATAGGATTCTCGTCTCTGGAGACATTAATCTGATTTTGTCTACCTCAGAAGCCAGGTCTGTGTTTTGTGACCCTTTGTCTTTCTTTCTCTTCCTCCTCCTTCCCCTCTTTTTCTCTCTGAAACACAATCTACATGATCTAGCTGTGCTTCCTCCTCTTTCCAGTTGAAATGATTGCCTTCCATATTGTCATGCCCTAGGTGGCAGCAACGAACCTGGCTTTCTGTGCATTAGGCTGTGAGCAGTGGGATTGAGCAGCATTTATTGCTCAAATAGCTTCTTTATATTCCCAGGAAAAAGATGGTGAGCAAGATAGGCATGTCCTCTAAGCTAGCTGTGATCTCTGGGCTGTGATTTAGATCATCTAGATTGAGATATGTTAAGGGCCTATGACCAAAACCAGATAAACATCAGAAGGAGATTTCAGATCTGACCTGTGAAGTTACTGGCCTTTACTGTGGGTCTAAACAATCCAGAGATCCCTGTTTCCCAGCCTTAATGGGGCTATGCAAACTCAGTATCATAGCATTTCTAATTGAAACGTTTGTGAAGCAGTAACAGAAGAATTCACTTCTGTGATGACTTTCAGATCTAAATTCTTAGAAACTGGAGGGATTTTTTTAATTAAAAAAAAACATCTGTAGAACAGGGCAAGTGGGTTGTAGAACTGCTTAACCTTGAGGTTCTATTTGGTAACTGAAGAAAACATCAAGTGCATTTCTTTCAAAGGTCAGAATACTCTTGTCCTATTGAAAGAGTAAAACTGATTTTATCTTCAGTAGTGCATCAGAAGTACTGCTGCAAAGGTGATAGTTAATTATTGCCTGTAGATTTGCCATTTTCTGGGGGAAGAAGAAAGGGTGATTTTTTTCTTGAATGCATTTCTTCAAGCCACAGCTTACCCTTTTTAGCATTTAACTTCTCTCTTCCAAGCTTTATTAAAAATCCACCCAGGCTATAGTGCCTTCTCCTTCTGTCTGCTCCCAGTTTAATTGCTTCTTTTTTTACAAGTTACATTTGTTAGTTGAGTTCTTTCTTTTTTCAAAGCTGAACAAATAACTACTGGTGCTTGACAGGCACAGCACATTTTCAGAAGGAATTTACTATAGAACTGTCTTCCTCTCATAAAATGAGGGAGTGTAAATATGTGGGTGCGTATTCATCTATCATTGCCTGTTTGCATATGTTGGACACCTTTCTGTGAGCCTCAGAATCTGCATGTTGGAGTTGCTATTTTCTGATCATACAGGTGTGTTGTGAAGATAAATTCCTTCACATTATAACCTCTGTGATGGGGGAGTGGGTAAATCCCTGCTCAGTGTAGCAATAGGTTCAGAAGCCGTTAAGAATTTATGTTGATGAAAAAGAAATATTAGAGTGCTTGCTCTTCTGCTGGGCAAAACAGATGGGGAGAGCAGCATGTGGCAATGTAATTAAAATCTATCATAATGCATACCCATGAGGTCACCAAGCAACATTAATTATAATATGGCTTGAATTGGGAGTGTCCAAGTGAAAGCTTGGTTTGTGCTGTCTGTGAGAAGGGATGCTTTTGATTCCTGTATCCAAAGCTAATGGTTTTAAAGGACAGTGCTGCTGTATCTCCATTTTCTGACAGTGTGAAGAAGTGGCTTTGTAAAAAGAAAGTCACAGAAGTTTAACATGGGATTCTGTAAAACCACCAGGAGTGCTCTTCACTAGCGTGCAGTGGGTGGCCAACGGGCTTGAGTTAGCTCTGAGATCTCCACCTCGCGGAAATCCTTGCAGTAGATAGAAAGCATATCAAGACAAATTGGAGGTTAGAAATGGGGCATTAAAATGAGCATTAAAGGGAAAGAAGGCATTAAATCCCATTAATACTGAGTGGGATCAAATTCCCTTATGCAGAACTGAGAGTCCCAGCTCACATCCTGCAGGCATTCTGGTGTGTGTACTTTAATGCACGAGGTTCTTGTGAAGAAGGGGACAAAGCACATGCATGAGATTTGAGGGATTAGCAGCAAACTTCAGGCTTTCACTTTGAACTTCACCGTGGTTTTCTTAACCTTCTAGCTATATTTGATCATATCCAACTTACTTGTTCCTGGTGCAAAAACTACTCAACCCATCCCTGTCTCTCTTTAAGTTCTGTGTTGGATGTTAACTGTTACAGGCAAATAGGGTCTTGACCTGGCAAATATGCACATGCTTTGCTGTATTTGCATGATTAACTCTTTTGAAGTGAAGTAGGTTGTGCCTTTGATATTGTGACTTGACAGGACTCCTTGAAGTGCGTGCACTCAGGCTGACTTACAGGTGGTGGGGGTTTAGGTCCACAGTACTCACAGAGTTCAGTTAGAGGCATGGAGGGGGAGAAGACTATTGCAGGGTCAAGACCTAGAGGATTTACGTCAGCAGAAGAAAAATATCTGAATATTAATCAAATGGGACTTTGTAGGATTGATAAAATAGGGTTTAGAGCAGCATTTCTTTTTTATCTTGACATTTTGGGCCATAGGATCCATCAACCATTTTTAAAGGGTTGTGAGTGGTAACTAGGAAAAGCAGGATTTAATTTTGTTACATGCTGATATGCCTTTCTCCTGGAAAATTGTTAGAGGACATCAAATGGAAAAGGTCCAAAATTGTCATGGCAGAGCGGTGCTTCCTGACTTGAAGGGTGTGAGAATGCTCTGTGTGATGCATGGGACTTGATTTGAGAAAATGCATTGTGTGAGATCTGGCCAGTGCTTTGTAAGGCCCCTGTGTTGCCTCTGTTGCTGCATTTGGCTCTGGGTTCCCCAGTACAAGAAAGACACAGACCTGTTGCAGTGGGTTCAGAAAATGGTCATAAGTACTGGAGTACCTGTTCTGTGAATACAGGCTGAGAAAGTTGGGCTTGTTCAGCCTGGAGAAGAGAAGGCTCTGGGGAAACCTTATTGTGGCTTTTCGATGCATAAAAGGGGCTTTTAAGAAAGATGGAGAGTTTTTACCAGCCCAGTAATGACAGGACAAGGGGCAACAGTTTTAAACTGAAAGAGGATGAATATAGATTAGACATAAGGAAGAAATTTCTTATGATGAGGGTGGTGAGACACTGGCACAGTTGCCCCAAGGAGCTGTGGCTGCCCCATGCCTGGCAGTGTTCAAAGCCAGGCTGGATGGGGCTTTGAGCAACCTGGTCTAGTGGAAGGGGGGGTTTGATCTTTAAAGGTCCCTTCCAACCCAAACCATTCTGTGATTCTAAATGCATCAGTCTGAGGTTGTTGAATTTAACCAGTCTTACTGCTGCATTTCCAGCACCCAAACCAAGGTAAAGCTGGCAGTAATGTTGAGTAAAGATGTAGAAGCAGATGGATAGCCATTGGAGAGCCTTCAGCTGGCAGGGGCTTGCAGGGGCCAGCATCGGCATTGGTGGGGAATGGTTTAGGCTGGAGGTTTAACACCTTGCCAGTGTAGTAGGTTATCCCAGCAGAGGGCATCTCCACACTGCTGGATATGAGCTTGCACGGTGTGGTGCAGGCATCTGGGTAGCAAATTAGTATGCTTTGGATATACTGCTATCATACTTTGTATGCTGTGTCGCAAGTTATGGTTGTTCAAAGCCACACAGATTCACAAAGGCTCAATTAGCAATAGGATGTGAGGGTGTGCATTTACTTTAGCTTCTGTGGTGTAATTAGACATAAATTGGGATTTATGAATAATTTACAGAGTTTGATAGGGGAGGAATGGAAACTAAGTAGGAAGAAATACTTTTGTATGTTTCAGTACAGTGTTAGGTTTTGAGTATTTTAAAGCCATTTTGGCATAGTCTTGTTGATTGGCTGCTTCCAGACATTAATATATTATTTATTATTGAAATTAATTTGATGTTAAACATTTTTCACAAATCAGACTTGATTTTTTTTTTCTGGTGGAGGGTAATGTTCTTTATTCTTGGGGGCAAGGGGTAAGTACCAGTGAATTGCCCATTGCCTTTATTTTTGTGCTTACACGGTATTTTGGGAAAGGTGCTGCTATCATACCTTGTTCAGAGTGATACTGGGACTTGACAAACTAGAAACGTACAGTAATTCAGAAATTCCAGAATTGCTTTCCTCTCTATTTTGGAGTATCTTTCAAAGAGAGGATTGTTTTACTCTGGGAACATCACTTTAGTGCTTGGCTGTTGCATTGCATGTCGGATCCTGCATGCAGAGCACAGTGTTGCTCACACTTACCTGTATTACTTTAAGGATACAAGTCTAAAATTCTTGATTTTCACTCTTTTGTCAGCTCAGGTTTGGTTTTGTGCTTCAGGTCTTTCTTAAATAGCTGCTTGCCTCTTGTGACTGGGCAGTGAACCCGTAGCGAACATTGTACAGCTAAATGCAAATGGTTTTTGAATCAGCCGGCTTGTTTGATAATTACTGCACAAGGCAGGGAAGCATGAAAGCTAAGGTGGTTATTGCTCTTAATGCCTATGTCTAATTTAGTAAATTGGATGTGTCTGTTAATGTCAGGACTCGGTCTCTGACCTGGAGGGCAGCTAGCAGAGTCTGGCTGCATCCGTAATAGGAAGCTTTTTTACTGGCAGCAGTAGGCATTGGTACCCAAACTGGCTACTGTGTGGTCTCTGCACCAGGCTAAACCTTGGGTTGAAAAAATATCTGTGGCAGTGCCAGCTGCCCAGAGTCACAGCTGTGCTGGACATTGCCAGATTCCAGGAGACACTGTAAGGCTCAGTAGACACTCTCAGGTTCCAGTGCCTGGGAATATGCCTGATACTGTTTGCTAGTGTAGGTGTAGTTTATGGATTCTGGGTTAATCTGTAACTCGTTTCCCTTTTCCTTCTGTGCTTTTTGTTGGGTTGCCTTTCTTTTATCATTGTGTTGGTGGAAGAACTCTGCCTTCTTACATCCCAAGATGTAGTGCTTGAGTCTCTCCATCTTTTATGTTACAGTATTAATTAGGATTCATTCCATTAGAGTTTACCAACATATGTTACAGGGGAGGATAAGAACTGGACCCTAGTAGAGGATTTGTGCCATATGTGCTCCACTAGCACTAGTTTTTTGGATTATGGATTGGAACTAGATGATCTTTAAGGTCCCTTCCAACTCAACCCATTCTGTGATTCCATGAATGTGTTTTTTTTAATCTAACTCTGTGTCCATGGAAACACATACGCAGATTATGGGGCCATGGAGGGCCATGATGATCTATGTAGTCTGTATAGTACCACAGTCACAGAGCATGACAGTAACCACCCCCCATTTTACCTGTAACATCACTCAGAGATAGTATTTTGTTTATTTGTGCTTTTTGTGTGTTGATTTTTTATGGTACCAAATTAAAAATCTAAATTTACATAGAAGTCACACCTTTTCTAACCACTATTCCCATCATTATTGCTTTCCTTGTAATACGTTGGGCTTTACTTCTCCTCAGGCTTCCTGTCTGTCTACAAAAAGAATGACTGCATTTACTGTTGGCAGCTTCTCCCTGTATGAGAACCTGTAGGCCATGGCCAAGTTGTTGGTGTTTATTTTCTCGTAGATAAACTGAATAGTCATGGGTCAGCTGAGGTCTTTGCCCATCGGTTTCTGTATTAGGTGCTCTGCACAGTAGCAAACATGCCAGGTTTTTTAGGCCTTAACAGTCAGAAGGGCACTGAAGCCTGCCAAGGCTGAGAAATGGGTCTTCTGGCTCAGTAGTCAAAAGGTGCAGGCTGCTTTATCTGTCACATACCTACCTGGCTGGGCTTCTCTTCCCTCTGTCTCTCAGGCATAAGCATTGTATGCCTAATTTTTAATGGACAAGGAGTTTTGGTGTCAGAGAAAAGTGAAGCAGTGACCTTCCCAGTATTTCATTAGTTGATGAGTCAGACAAATGGACACTGGGTATCTGGCAATTAATTTCAGTTTCATTAGAGAGTGGATTTTAATAGTAGAATTAGAAGACCAGTAGCAGTGCTTAGGAATTCACTGTGCAGATAACAGGCTTTTACTAGGCTATATGTGAAGCTCCTTGGTAATACATGTTTTTCCACTTCAGTTTCCAGAGTGAATGTTTCACAGTGCTTAAACTACTGCTTTGCTGCTTATGTGTTCCCTGTAAAGAAACTTACCCAGGCAGCATGTTTCATTGCAGGTTTCCAAGAAGTACAGTGAGATAGAGGAGCTCTACCAGAGACTGGCAGCACGATATCCACGGCCTTCTCTTCCACTCTTGCCTAGAAAAGTGCTCTTTGTGGGGGAATCCGACATCTGTGAACGAAGAGTGATGTTCAATGATATCATGAAATTCATCTCAAAAGATGAGGATCTGGCAACCAGTCCTGAATTACTGGAATTTTTAGGTAACTAAGAGATATGAGTGTCCCCTCTCCCATGGGTGTGCTTGATAAAAGCATTAAGTTCTTGACACAGGTAGTTAAAAAAATGGAGAATGCCAGAATAAACATCACTGAAAATACCCTCTTGTGCATCTACAGTGCTGCATAGTCATGCATCTTCCCCTCCACTCAGTGGACACATGGTTCATTCAGAAGTGTTAATACCACAGGAATTGCTTTATAGGCAATAGAGACAGTCCCACTGTCTCTTATTCCCTTAGGTATATACATAAGCTGTGATTCAGAACACCTAAGTTTAGGAGGCTAAATAGCTATATATTGTCACTGGAGAGATGGACCCTGAAGGGACAGTGCAGGGTCTCCCTTAGTAATCAATTATTCCAACTGTCTTCATACTGTGGACAGATTGGGTGCAAATAAAAATCAGCCTTAGAATAAAGGCTCACCCTACCAAATGATGTGGAATTCAGTACGTACACTGCAGTCCCTCAAGCTAGTTGTGTACTTTCCTTACTGATGCTGACTGCATAGTCAATATATTCAGGGGTGTTTAGGGAGACTCAACACGATAAAACACAGGTGACCGCAGGGATAAGGTAAGCAGCGTCGTAATGTTCATTGCCTACCCCAGTCAGCACTCTCTTGCCCGTAAGGGGAGCATAAGACCATTTGCTTAGTGTAGATACCCATATTTAGTTCACGAAGTATACCCTGGGTGATTTGGCAGATGCAGACATGAAAAGCTGGGTAAGATGAGTCTCCATGTCACTTTAACAGTCAAAAGGATCAAACTATGAATTTTATCCGTCATGGTTTTCACTAGCCTATTTTTAGCTAATCTGATTGTATTAAATTGCTTTCCTGAGTATTTAGAGACTCCACAGTAAGCAATAGTTCTCTTGTTACATGCGAAGCTCAGGAGAATAGGTATGGTGAGGGTAGTTGGTTGAAGCACAGGTTTCAGTTCGCTGAGTTTGCTTAGGTGGATGGATCTTGCATACTGAAGGGAGTCAGAACTTCAGGGCTTTAGAGTATCAATTGAAGAGCTGCTGTGGAAACTTTTTTGTGCTGTCCAATGCTCTAAATTTAGCCTAAATGTATTAAATTAATAACAAAAAGTGGACTTTATCTCAACCAGCTATGTGAAAGTTAGGTACCTACATCAAAACGGAGTATTTATGGCCTCTCTGTAGCCAGTGGAGGGAAATAGGCACTTCAGAGGTAAACTCCTTTTCAGACAACATTATTTGGATGGGATGAATCACCATGTGGAAATTCTGTTGTTTCTATTGACTACAGAAGGAACATAAATAAGCAGATTAGACATGTACTGCTATGTCTCAGATAAAGTTCATTTCCTCTATCTTTCTCTACTTAACCACTTTAAGTCAGTAAACAGATCAGACACATGATGACGCATAGTGGATAGAAAGGATAGTCAAGAATGGTGAAAGGATGTCACAGAAGCTGATTGTGTCCTCTGCTTCCCGAAACAAAACCATCAGGAACAGGTGCAAGATATTAAATAAAATATAATTGTTATCCTGTGTACTCAGTTTTGCATTCCTTATCATATTTTTCAGGAACAAAATCCAGTAGTGCCATTGATTTCAAGGGTAAAAACATTCCTGATGACAAGGAGAAAGGAGATGAAGAAAATGAGGCATGGGATTTTTTCAAAGAGGAGAAGACACCTGACTTAATCTCACAGCTTACATCAGTGGAAAATGCCACAACAGGGGAGAAAAAAGAAGAGGATGAGGAGGAAGAAGAGGAGGATTTAGACCCTCTTGGTATTATCAGGTATGGCTGGTAGTGCCTTTGTTACCTCGTTTTTAGCCTAGTTTTCTAAACAAATAAAGCTGTTCTATATCACTGTCCCCTCATCCTGACATTTTGTAATTTCGACCACTTTCAGCTGAATTTCACAGAGGAGGAGAGGCCTCTGCAGTTCATGAAGGAGGTGCCTTGGTAAAGGGAAGAGACTTAGTAGTGTCTCTTAGTGCATTCCTCAGGAAATCCAGATGACAGAGGGACATTGTGAATAACTTGATAACGGTCTCATCTATAGTAGGTACTTTACTGGACACTGCAGGGCTCCAACATAAAACATAAAGCCACCATGGTCCATTGGATGTGCTGATCTGGAGTACACTGGTGTTTACAGTGTCTGGAACTACTTTTGAGCTCCCTTGTGTCTACAAGGAGGTAAAGTTATAGCAGCATAAAGACCAAAAGAGCCAACATTTCAGTTGTGCTGTTCACAAATAGGCTTTTCTTTCTTTCTTTCCTTATCTGAAGGTGTCACATGCTAGATGCTGCTAAGGCATAAACAATAAAGCTTGAGAAACAATTGAATCAAGGCTTGCTGATGTTAGTATCTGGGTTTGCTTACTTATGCAATAATTATCAGCCAATTATTTTCTTCTCTTCAAGATGGAAGTTCTCACTTAATTCCCAAAACCATTTCTAACTGCTGAAGCCTGAAAGCAAATTTAGCTCCTCAGTGCCTGGTATCGTGAGTAGTGACTACTCTTTTTAGGGTGTCTCAGGCTTTAGATGTCCAAGTAGAAAAGGCTTAACTGTTCTTAATCTTCAGTAAGCACTGACTGACTCAAATGAATTGTTTCAGCCGCCCACAGTCACCAGCCACTTTGAATTTCTGCTTGATTCAGTACTTTCAAAATGCTTCTTCATAGCAATACGCAGTAACTGATAAGTAACAAGCTAGAGCTGTCTCGTGGTGTTTCCCAATTGCCTTGAATCATTTCCAAAGTGATCATTCACACCAGCCTCTAAGTTGGAGTCTCCCACACTCGGTCAGGTCAACTACAGTGATTAATACTGGAAGCACCATTTGGACTTTGCTTCTGCTATTAAAATCATGTAATTGTTGATGTCAAGATGTCATCATTTTTACTTGAAGTATTTTATACTTTACTTATCCCCAGAAAACTTTAAATGTTACTCTTTTGACAAAGCACGTGCTTAGTTACTCAGCATCAAAATTATTCTTTTGTTGAAGGGTTTTAAAAAGTTAAATAACTGTTTACAGTGAGAGGTTAGATGAAGCAGTACTTCCCACAAAATGGTCCTTAGCTGGTAAGTTTACAAAAGAAGCTGTCCTTTTTTGGATAAGAAAATGATCTATTGTGTTAGCAAATGCAATGTTGTATTTTCCGACTTGCAACAAGTAGAAGCTGTAAAGAATTTGTGGTGCCAAAATAAGCAAAAAGTTTGCTTTTCTGCTCTGCACAGTTTGACAGAGCACTTGAAAGTCTTGATTATTTTGGTATTTTGATGCATTGAAGAATGGCAAGATCTGATATTTAATCCTCATTTAGTTTACTGTTTCCATTCCTTTAGAGAACAGAATTCTTATGGAATCAGAATAACTTAATTTATGTAAGAAGTATGGTCTTTACTGGGACCAAACTACAGCATGACATGTTATGCAGTCAGATGTTTTTCACTCTAAATCAGTGGTTGCCTATCTATAAAAAATAATAAATCTCCATGTGTATTTAGCATTATTTTTGTAAGTCTCACACGTACAGTGTCGAGGCAGGAACATGAAAGCAAAAACAGGAACCCTGAATCTGATTTTATGTTTTCTCTATACTCCTATAACTCACCCTGCTTCCATGGAAGGTATTTTCACTTCACACCAGTGGAGATCAGATTGGACATAAGCACCACATCCCAGCTTTATGCCATCTAGTAATAGGTGTCTAGGTAAGAAGCCAAAGGCAGGAGCTTAGCTGTCAGCAGATGGGCATTTCTTAGGTGCCCGTTTCAGAGTGTTTTCTATGTCCATTGAAATGATTGGTGCTTACATGCTGTAAAAGAGGGAGCTTGCAGGCCTCGCAACTTTAGGTCTTCCAATATACTTGAAGTTACTTTTGGATAGGAATGAATCAAAAAGGAGGTGATGCAGACTGTATAAATACATTTAGTAGTAAACTGCTTCCTAATGCCCAGTAAATTCAGGTTCAAAAAAAAAATCCACTATCCTTTCCTCTGTGAAAAACCTTTGAAAATATGTGAAATCAGCCCTGAAACAAGCCAATTGATTCCAAGCAGTATCAGTGACCAGGGTGCTTTGAGCAGCAGAACTCTGACCTGAGCTGAATCATGTGTTTGGCATAATCCTACAGGTTTGGTTTTTTTTTTGGATGAGGATGAAACTGCTCCGGAAGCATGGGCCTCCATATGTTGTCAGCACACTTCACTTGGTAACAACTTTTCCTCCTGGGCCAGAAAGCTGTGACTTGGGCTTGGCGCAGAACTGCTGTTGTGCTGCTGAAGCACCAGATATCCAGTCAAGTATACTGGCCTTGGGGGTAGGGGATAAACTAGGGCCTTTTTTTCTGTTTTTTATTGCTGGTGATCATCCAGTAGAAGCTCATAATGGTCTGGTTCCTTTTGCCTGGAGAAGACATCCCAGTTGCACTGATTCTGCCATTCAAGGCTGTGTCTGAGTTACTGTTTCATGTCTGCTGGGCACCTCACTTGCCAGTTCTGCTCTTCATCTTTTGTGGGTATAAATGATAGTCTAGGAACTTTGTATTTTTCTGCTGTATGATTCTCATGCCCCAAAACTTTCTTTATGTGTTAGCAGAGCCATAGCTGGGATTCTTAACAGCAGGAAGACTGCACTTTTCCTTGTCCAAATCAGGGACATCTCAAAAACCATAATTCGTATTTCTGATTTGTATTGTCAGCTTTTAAAACCCTTTCCCCTTTATTTCCTCCTCCTCCCCCCCCCCCCAACTATCTTTTAACACTGATGCCTTTTAAAGGATTTTCCTTCTGAATTGCAAAATAGTACTGTGTGGCTAGTCACAATTGCAGGGGTTTCTCCAACTGGAATGCCCTCAGGAATGAAAGAAGCAAGAATACTAGATCCAAAAGGGCTAATCCTCTGAGAAGAAAGGCATAGAAGACAGCAGCAAAATGGAGGTGCTATTCACCCTCAGCTGTGCCAGGGCACATTGGCTGAGGTTGACTGGGCAGTATCTGGCTATGGTTATATTGCTGTATTCTCCAAATTAAGTTTGCTGAATCCAGAATGCCCACTGGAAATGGCTGCTGGCCTGTGCTACCTCCTAGGCTGTGGTTTGGGTAGTTTAGGAGAAGCCACGTTGTCCCATGCCAGGGGACTACCAGGAGCTGCCCTAAGAGCTGAATTGTTGAACAGCTCTTGTGCTCAGGTCCAGGGTGTGAAGGAATTGCTAAACAAAGTATTATGGGTTTGAGCTGCTCTGCCCATGCGGGTTAGCTTTCTGCTTGCTGCTGTGTTTGCTCCCAGTCTGCCTTGAGAGTTCCCTACAATTTTGCTTTGTAAAGAATTCAGGCAACTGTTTTTGGATTTTTTTGCTTGATTTAAGCAGAATCAAATTAGGCATTTCTAGCTGTGAATCTTAAAACAATTTAGAAACACACCATAGCAACTGAATTGGATTTTGTTGTCCTCCCTCTGTGGATGAGCTGTGCAGTTTTATTGTTTGTAAGTTAAAGCCAAGGGTTTTAGCATCTCTATCCTCTCACTTTGCAGTTAAAACAACTGAATTTAGTACTTGTATTCAATTTACTCCAATAAAGCTGAGACAGCAGCTGATTAAAATGGCTCAGAACCATCTCCTCTAAACAAACCAGCACCAATTTTGCACAAAGAGCGTGACTGCTTTAGGGGTTAAAGCATGCAGCAGCCCTTTCAGTGCTTTGATTTCTTCAGCTGCAGTTAATTTCTGAGGTAATATTTGTTCACCAGCTAGCGAGAATTCACCTTTTCCTGTGTTTTCCTTTCCTGTCTTCGTCAGGCCTCTACAGCCCTTGTAGGAGCCTCTCTTCCACACACAGTTACCTCCCTTCCGTCCTTTTTCCTTTGCCTCCCTGAATCTTTTAGTGACAGCATATCTGCCCTCAGCCCTAGGTTTTTCCCGTCAACCAGCACAGAGCCAAGAGATGGGTATTCCCCAGGCAAGAGCTTTTCTGTCTCCTGGTGAGTCCTGGAGAGTTTATCTCCATTCTCTACCTTTCCTATTGTTTCACCGGATTTCCCCTCATGACTTCTCATCCAAATCTGTGCCTTTCCAGAGGAATAATGACATGTGGGTAGATGGAACCTTTGTGTGTTGTGTTTAAACATAGATACGGCTAAGTCCTGACAATAGTTAGGAAGGGATGGGGCTGGTGAGGGCTGACCTTTCGGGGGCCTGCTGCCAGAAGTCTTTAAAAGCCTTGTAGCTAGTTGTTGCTCTGGTCAAGCTCAACCATGCCTGGTGCCAGAGGTTTGCTATTGCTGGGTTTGCTAGAAAGGAGATTATTAAAGGACTAGAGGCCTTTTCTGGCTGCAGATGAAATGGGCCATGGCTTTGAGCAACAGATTAGCAGGAGCAGCCAGCCCTAGCTTTGCCAGAGCCCCACAGATTCAGCCTGGCTGCAGGAGGAGGTAGGTTGGCACACGAGCCAGCAGTTGTTTCTGGGTTGTGTCCTACATCTTTGTGTCTCCCAGCCCCCTAATGGAAGCCAGGGTAGAGACTGACTACTGAGCTCTTCACCCCAGTGCTCCCTTCCCTAAGAGCCTAAAATGGACTTGGAGTCTCTTGTCTTTGGGGGAGAAATGAGTGGCAACTTTTGATCTTGCTTACTCTGCCAGAAACCTTGGGCTGCTGAGAATGCCTGACAAAGAGGCAGAAATTGGTTTAAGGGAAGTCCTGCATTTAGCGTCTTTCTGAGTGGTTTTATTGATGGAGTGCCTGGAGCTGTAATAGGTGAGGGGAGTGTGCTTGCTGGATTTTCATGTCCAAGGAAGAGAATTTCTGCTGGCTCAAGCAGTGTCGTGGCACAGCTCCTTGTCTGCTGGACAGGTGATCTGGAGCAAACTTGTCAAAATGTGTGTTCAGCTGCTGTGCCTTCTGTGCTTCCTTGGTTGGCTAGTTTGTACTGCTACTCCTGAGGATGCCGTTCCTCAGGCATTCTACTCCTCAGCCACTCATAAATTCACAACTGCCTTTTGGTCTAGCCAGGTATGTGCATGACTTCCCCTCTGAATCCAGTAGGATTCATCCACAGCAGTAGAGATCAGCTTGAGACAAGAGTGAAGACATCAAAACATCAAAGAAGAGAGAAGAGAGATGGGTTATTTTTTCATTAATGAAATTCAGATAGTTAGAACAACTAACAAGAAAAGAGGAAGCTTTGTTTTCCCAGCAGTGTGTGTATCTGTGCGCACAGCTGTGAAGCCATCAGAGATTTAAACAGGCAGATCTTTATTTTCTGCCAGTTGTTGAGTCACAAGCTTAGGTAGCAAGGCATGCTCGACCATGCACTTTGCCAAGTGGCACAAGTACTTGTCATCATTCCAATCCAGCTGCTGTCAGGTTGGCAACTTGCAGAATCCCAGTAAACAACCCCACTGGTCTTCTATTGAAACATTTCTGACAGTTGAAATTTTTCTGAAAACCAAGGACATAGTCTGGTGGAGTGCTCTTCCCCACCATAGAGTGGGAAGGGAAGAAAGGGCAGCAAAAAGTGAGTATTAGCCATCCAGTCAGAGGATAAGACTCACTTAATTTTCATAAATTGTCTGCTCTCAGGTTTTTTTAGAGGCAATCTGAACACCTTGGAGGTGTTTTAGGGAGTCCAGCAGGATGTCAGGGATGCTCTCCTTCCTGGAATTCTGTTCCTCCAGTTTGTCTGTCCTGAACGTTTTTTGCTCATAGGTGCTTTCTGAATGTTGTTTTCCTATGCGATGGACTTTTCCTTCCCTTCTGCTACCAATCCCATCTCCTGAGCAGAGTTTCCCACATGTTTCTTTACTGGAAATCTTTCTGTTCCCCCACAGATGGAAGGTTGAGGGTGATTGCAAGAAAACACTGAAAAATGAAACCATGTTTAGCTATTGAATCTCACAGAATAATCCATATTTGTTTTGTGTTGTGTCTTATGAGTGGAAAAAACATATTATCTTAGAGCATGTTTTCCATGGGAGAACTTTACCAAGGCCTGCGTGGTTCCAGGTGGTAGAACTGAGAACCTTTTCTAGCTGTACTTTCCAACCAGCAAAATTGAGCTGGATGTGCAAAAGACTCAGCCCTCTTTTCTCATTGCTGAGGCAGTGCCCATTGAATGTGAGTGAGCTTGGGAAAACAGATTTTCTGGTACCCTTGGGCTTGCAGCTGGCATTTGTTACATCCATAGGCAGTCCTTCAGAAGACCATATTTGACAGGTGATTGCAAAAGCCGTGCTGCTATGTCCACTTCTGGCAGCCAGGAAGAACTGTACCTTGGGATCAAAGCTAGGGCACTCATAGACTAGGGAAATCTGCAAGTGGGTGGGTGCATAACTTAGAGATCAAAGTTGGCTGCTCTGTGTTTTCTTCTATTCTAGAAGTAGTCACTTCCGTGACCTAAGGAAAACTTGTGAGAGTTCTTCCCTGTGCCAGCATTGTACTTATCTACATTCATATTTCCTGGTCTAATGTTGTATTTTTGGTCCCATAAGATTATGCAGTCATTATTTCCCCAGGTTTTATGTTGCATGTTGAAGCAGTTGCCTTAGTTAAACTTCAGTGGTGAGTTTCTGTCATGGCTGTCATGGGTGATTCTAGTACATACACAGCTGGAACATGAGGATCCTTTGGGAAGGAGTTTAAGTAATTATTTTAATGCGCTTCATTTTCTTTATAATTAGAACACTGAATATACTTTAATGGGTTTTATAAATAGTAAATTTGTGTTTATACCATCATCCTAAACCCCAAGGACTGCAAATAACTCTGTAGTCTCTGTAGTGTTACAGCTGTGTATGCCACCCGGCATCATTTTCAAGCAGAACACAAATGCAACTACACCTGGGCTAAATTGCAGCAGGGACTTACTAGCTTAGTGCAGCACTTCATTGCAGCATCAACACTAAGTGAAGAACACGTAATTCAACTGGAAATGCAGGGGGAATTGTAGTGATGTAAATGTAAATACTTACTTAGAAGTTGGCCAGCTTGCTGAAGTAGAAGTAGATATGTCTGCTTTTAAGAAAGATGTCACAGGATTTTAATGGGTCTTGTTCATTGTTTGCAATGTATTAAAGCAATAGAACTTACCACACAGTTTTCTGTATATAGAAGACTTGTAGGGCTAAGTAATGTCAGAGAACTGGCATGAAAAAGCATTGCCACTAGCTGGCACCAGCTTTCACATAATTCCCATAGTCCTCTAAGTGAACTCTCAGCTTTTGATTTTCCCATCCTGTTTAACAGTGACGTGCGGTCATTAGTAGCAGTGCAGAACTAAACAGCAATGAAGGCGTGCAGAAGCTGCCATGAGCCATTCTGCAGACGTACCAAGCAAGTCTTAACTGAGACAGGTTCGTAGGAGGCTGGGGATCATTTAGAAAGGGTACAGGATAAATTTACAACTACACAGAATCAAAATTGTCTTTTATTTTTTTTACTTCTGCTTTGGAAGAGGATTGAACATGATGTAATTGGGCAGATTTAAACATGTTTTGTCTCATGGACTTTACAATAATAGGATGACTCAAGTTCTTAATTAGAATAAAAAAGCATTACCTCATCGATTAGCCTGCTCCTTTCACTAAGGCACGGAAAATCTTTAATCGACAGACTCAGGGAACTGCCTGTGGATGAGGCAGACTGCTAATGAGGGATGGATTCAGAAGTGCCCTGTTGCTTTTCAGTTCACCAAGTATAACAGAATTGTTTGCCACAGAAGAAGCTGTCTATGGGGTGAATGTGTGCTCAGTTTAAATCAAAATGGGAGACTTGCTTTTCCTTTCATCCAGTGCTGTCAAATTCCTAATTCAGCAGGCTTAATAAAACCATTGTTCCCTTTTCCCCATGGATCTGCTGCAGAAATTTCTGTCTTCGTTTCAAAGGATCAAAGAACTGGCTTTTGGAAAACCATTTTCGAAAGCAATATGTAAAACTTCGCCAGAAATGCATGAATTAGCCATTGTAACTATGGGCTGGTACTAATTCACACACCTGGGGATCAGATCACTTGCTACTGCCCCTTGCGACTTTTGGCAAGATCCAAAATCATCTGAAGTGCCAGGGAAAGAAGGAATGTCCTTAAGCACATATACACATCTGGGATTCAGCAGCTCTTCATTCTGCACTTGAATTTCTCAGGTCCTGTTGCAGTACTTAAAAGTTAGATCTCTTCATTATCCCTTTGGTAAAAAGAATAAAACTGATGTTATGGGTCTCTCTGAGGAAGTTTCCTCTTGCACACAAATTCAGATTGTTGTTAATGACAGTTGTCACTGAAGTGAAAAATGCTAGTAAAAAACTAGTAAATAAAAGCAGACAGGAATTCTAGGCTTGCTCTGTGCCAGCTAGGATGAAGTAGCTTCTGTCCAACAGCTAAATCCTTCCTCTCCCCTAAAGCAGGCTGGCCACATCCAAAACAGGAAGGGCCCTGAGCTTGTAGTGATCCCATAACTATATCCAGGCATCATTTGAGAAAACAGTAATTAGCTTGGGCCAAATTCATGCCAGGAAGCATGCTAAAAACTCACAGCAGAGATACTGTGTACCATTGTCTCAGCCTGAGCCCTGACCACATTTATTTGCTAGTATAAATGTTGGCTTTTTGTTATCAACAGGGCAGCCTAAGGAAGGTGCACATTTAGGAGTCAGGATTAGAGGCTCTGGGGCCCTGTAATGAGGCTTTTCTTGGTGCAGGCAGTGCTGAGTCTATGTCTGGCTCTGTGATCATAAAACACAAGGGGCATTTTGCAGAGTATGTAGTTGGCTGTGGTGGTTCTTATCAGAAGCACTCTTTTGGGTAACAGTGGGCGCAGCTCAGGAGCAAGCCTAGGAGCTGACGGGTGCAGCCGGCCTGTTTTGGAGTGTGACAGAGTTCAGGCGTGTGGTGTGAGCCATGGTGCATCAGTTGGCTAAGAAAGGTCCCTACTTGGGTTTTTGCTAGTATGGGCTATTTTCTGAGGTCTGCTCTCTGAACCATGATTTTCTGTAATAACTGCTACTTATTTGGCACAATACACAAACTGGTCAGAGTGGCTTGGATGGAAGATTTCCAAGCTTTTCACTTTCTTGCTTTATTGCCTTTTGTCTGTAATAGCATCTGAAGCATTCTTGAAGGCATCATTAAACACAAAACAGTGTCATGCCCTCAAAACCACCTTACAACATTATCTAGACCCATTTGGCGTCTCATTTTTCATCTGTGTGATGGGTTATCTGCCAGCATAGGCTGTTGCTGTGTTTAACAGTTTTGTCCTGGAAAGTTGTTCCCAAATCATCTGTCTTTCTCTTCTTGGCTGTGAGTAACAGAGCCAGGGCCCCAACTGGTCTGTGATATGAAAAAAAGAAAATGCATTCTTAAGAGGCTCCTGAGGGCTAACCCAGACTTCCTCCCTCAGGGGCTGTTACAGCAACCCCTGACCTCACTGGACTTGATTTTATTTGTTCAGTGGTTCTGCCGAGAGACAACGGCTGTGCCACACAATGCAGGATGCTCAAGTGGGAAGAAGAAGCATGTGGTTCATAGCTGCTGGCCAAGGCCTAAGGGAAATTAGTTATGATTCCTAGTTTCGAAGATATCCTGCTTAGCTGCAGATAGTTCACTTCTGGTTTTCAGGACTGTGTTTCATTCCTGATCTGTAAAAGAAGAGTGCTGGCATGCCCTGCCACATAAAGGTGCAGAGAGAGTGATTTCTGAAAGTGGTGAGGTGTTTGGAGGCCATCCAAACATTTGGATAAGACTCAAACCCTTCTTGTGTATGTTATCCCAGAGATGCTACCACATTTGCTGATGGGCTCGGCCCTGACCAGCAGTGGGTCCATTTTGAAGCTGGCAGCACTGGCTCTATCAGACATCGGGGAAGCTTCTAGAAGCTTCTCACAGAAGGCACTTCTGCAGCTGCCCCTGCTACCTAAACCTTGCCACACAAACCCAATATAGCAGGAACCAGTGTCCTCCCTTGGGGGTGCAAAGGAAGATGAACATAGACAAGAGCAAGGCTAGAAGCTGCAGATAAGAGCTGGGTGAGCAGCACAGAGGGACTTGGTAAGGGAGACAAAGCAGCCCCATGAATCACCCACCACTGGGCATTTTGGCCATGTTTGATGTACTGTTGATTCTCTGTCCTAGCCATTTGCCATGTGAAAGGTCTGCTGTAGCATTTCTTCTTATGAATCCAGATCCTGAAATATCCTGAGTCTGTGTTTCCTGTCTGAAATCATTGTTCTTTCCTCCAGCATTGCTACAGCCACTGTAACATGAGGGAGTAGAAGTTTAAAACAATGTGCAGTTATTTGTAATTGCTACTCCCCTGCCGTCATCAGCATCACTTCACTCCTTTTCCACTAGTCCCTCCTGCTGATACAGATTAATGATATAATTTCTGCTTCCCCTGTGTATTCATCAAAAGATCCTCCTTACCAAACCTCAGTTCATTTCTCACATCAGTTTACTTGGTGACTTAGTTGCACAAGTTTCTGCACCAATGTGAAATGGTATAACTTTAATGTACTTCGAGTCTATGGAGGATATGTGAGTCAGGAATTTGGCCCAGAGAATCAAGTTGCTTGCCCAAGCTCATACAAGGAGTTCACAGCAGCTAATCCTGAAAAGAGGTCTCCTTGGGCTCATCGACACTACATGCCTCCTGCTTTTTGTTCCCGTACAAGCATGAGGTCTCACGTTGTCAGGGATGCCTGAGATATTTATCAGCATTGTTACCCACAGTCTATGTTCCTGTTTTCCGTGCTGCATCCCTTGCAGCACATGAATCTTCACCAGCCCCAAGGGGGATGGCTGGCAGCAGCAGATCATCAGGTAGCTAAGTAGGAGCAAGGAGCAGGGTCTGCAGTGAATCAGTTGGGTGGATCTGCAAGCTCACGCTGCTTGTGTCAAGTCATAATTCTCTGGGGATGAGATGCTAGTTGGACGCCTCACTGAGATCATCCATCTGCCATCTCTGAAGAGTGCTGTGGGAATAGCAAGTGTAGGTCTGTCTGAGCTGAGCTGGAGACATTTTTTGCCAATAGAAGGGGAATTGATTTTGGTTATGATTTTAGAATATTATCATGGCTGTTAAATAACACCAGCACTGAGCTGGATCTCATGCATGAGGCAGAACACGTGTAGAGACTACTTATTTCTTCTTTTAGTCCCCTGTCTGTGCATTACTTGTGTTTATCAGGTTTCTGCAATTCATCACCCACCCTTGCTGTGCTCTGCAAAGGGCTCGCAGTGCTTCCCCACCTGAACCCGTCCATTCAGCATGACAGCCAGCTCAGTTCCCAGCCCCTGAAATCACTTCTGTCGCAAAACCTTGTGTGCTAAGGAATCAGGCCAGTTAATGTTAAATAGGAACCCAATTAAAAAATTGCAGAACTACGTCAGCTATTTTTCTGCTTGCAGCAGAAAGAAGCCCCTTGGCAGCTGCCACAGTGCAGCCTCAGCATCTTGCTTAGGAGGGCAAATTTTGTGTCTCCAGTACTCCCTGGTGTGACTGTTCCTACAGTCTGACCTCTGGCAGTGTCTGCAACATCAGAAGAGGAATTGCTTCATGTAATAGGTGTATCTGTGGCCTGGGGAATATTTTCGCCCACAGCAATTTTATCTTACCTCTATTCAAAAAAACCCAAACAACAAAACAACACTAAAAACCTGAGGCAGGAAAGCTGTGTTTTCTTTTTATGGAAGAGGTTTTGATCTCATGATCAGCAGGAGAAGCAGCAGCCAGAGCATAGGGCTGTGTCTGCAACAGCAGTATCATTTAGCTCTGACAATATCTCACTGTGTCCTTCTCTTTTTTTTCCTGTGGAGCCATCTCTGTGTTGCAGTGAGAGGTTTGTTTTACCCATGGCACAACCAAGAAAAAAGGTGACCTCTGTGAACAGAAGTTTATGGGGGAGGGGAGGCAGGGGGTTACCAAGCTCAGCCCCATCTTCCCTCCTCAGGCCATGTCATGGATCAGTCGAGACTGCACTTTTGAAGAAGTCTGCCTCTGAGTGCTAATCCTGCTTGGCTACTGCTGGAATCTGCTCCCTGCTTTGGTAACTGGCCCTTCTCTGGCTTTTCATAAGCTCTGTAGATGTGGTGTGACAGGTATGTCATTGAAATTTAGACTGGAACATCATTCACAATTTGCTAGAGGTTTTCTGTGGATTGGGGGTGCGTCTGTGTAGGTACCAGATGGGAAAAAGAAGGGTACGCTTCAGACAGGGTTTAATGTGGAGGCTCTGGGATTGGAGAGGCAGGAGGTTTTTTGGTGCAAACATGCTCTCGTTACATTATCTATTTGAGGCTTTTCTGTTCACAGGCAGATGAAAACTAGATTTATGCCTGCAGTCTGGGTTCTTGTACCCATTCTGCTTTTGGATGCGGTGAGGGGGAATTCACATGATGCAGCAGCACAGGCAAAATGGTCTCCTCCTGAGAAGCACCATGAGGCTGTTAAACATAGGTGGCAGGTGATGCTGCTGGATGTGATGGCACTCTGTTCATAAGGAGGTAAACATTAGGTAATACAAAATTAAACTTTGGAATGTTCAGGCTGGCATTCCTTTGGAGGAGGCACAAAGCAGTTGCAGGTCCTGCTGATTTGACTTTATGAAGGCCTGTAATGACAGAACAACATTAAAACTTTCAGTTTTAAACTGAAAGAGGGTAGATTTATATTGGACATAAAGAAGAATTTTTTATTATAAGGGTTGTGAGGCACTGGAACAGGTTGCCTACATAAATTATGATACCCCATCCCTGGCAGTGATCAAGGCCAGGTTGGACAGGGCTTTGAGCAACCTGTTTTAGTGGGAGATGTCCCTAGGTGATGTTGAAAGGTCCCTTCTAACCCAAATCATTCTGTGACTCTGTGGTTCTGTGATTTAGAGGTGTGGGTGCCCAACACTTCTGGAGATCTGGCATCAACTATTCATGTGTTCAGTGCTTTTTCAGAAATTACTCAAATGCATCTAACAAGAAGCTACAGTGTACATTCACGTGTGTGTTGTGCTTTCTTCACTATTTCAGTGTTGAAGAAACCAGTCACTTCTCCAAAACGGTTGCTGTTTTCATTTGTTGCTTTTACTTTCTACTTGTAAGAACTCTGACCACAACATCAGATTTCAGTACCATCAACTCCCTATTTGTGAGGCTGCCTTTTTTTGTGTTTGCTCCTGGATCATTGAGCATGTGGCAGATAACATGCTCACCAGCTAGGGTTTTTTCACAGCCTGGTTGTTTCAGCTTGGTTGACTTTGATTGTGAAGCTGCTCAGGACATTTGTGAAGCACGTCTCATAAAGGGACAATGTTGGCAGGTTGATTTCATTGCAGTTGTCATATTTACATTCTTGTCATGTTGCACGTTTTATTGCTGGGTTGTACTGCATGCAGACATCACTTTATAGGCATGCAACACAGTACTTGCTCAAGAATTTGTTGTCTTTGGAGCTACAGACATGTAACAAATATTAAGTAGTGTAACAGAATGGATTTTTTTTCTTACGGTGTAATTTTCATGGGGTCTTCGGCATCAATCTAGGGCCTATACCTGAAAGTAACTCCTTTAGTTAGAATAGTGACCTTAAAGGAAATAGATCAAGGAATAATGGCTGGCCGAGTTTTATATCCAAACTGTTAGTCCTGTTTTCTCCTGATAAAGCTTCCCTTCTCCAGAAAGATTTTACATTTATTTAAGATTTAACATCAGTTTTATCTTTTACTGAAAACTGACTTGTTTATTTTTGGTGGTCAGTAGTTATAGCTGGTTATCATTAGCGAACAGTTTCAGCCTCTTCCCTTTCTCTTGCTTTGCAAACCTGCCTACTGTTGCGTGTGCTTAATTTCATTCTTTTTTTTTTTTTTTTCCTTACCTTTCCTTATGAATTTTCCTGCTTTCCCATTGCCATTCCTATTTGTCCTTCAGTTACAGCTTTTGGTCTTTTTCAAAAGCAACGATTTCACCACCAATAGTAATTTTTAGTTAAAGCAGAAAAAGAAGAGTCCAGAATAGAGGCCTGGGGAGTAAAACATACATGATGAAGATGGGGAGAGAAGAAGGTTGAAGGTGACATGGAGGCCTAATTGTCAGTCTAGAGGGTTAGGCAATACTGTAGGTTCTGGAGGTGAAGCAAGAAAGTGTCTGATACTGGACAGAAATTTGGGAAAATGGGTTGAAGAGGGATGAAAAAAGGAAATAGGCACAGGGAAAACAGAAAGTTCTCCAGAACAGGGAATAAAAGCAAAAATCAATGTTTCTCTCCTATTATCAATTTGATATCAAGTTCTATAAAGCATACAAAGAAAGAGAATTAGGGATAATAAAAGCTGGTATACACCAAGCACTGATGCTGCCATCATCATGTTTGCTTTGTAGCTATTTTACTAATTTAGAGACTGAACAGCAAGACATAATATTCTGTCCTCTTTGTTCCACCTAAGCCATGGAGAACTAAAAAGAAAGCATTCTGGTTTCATCCCTCCTTATTTGAGGCATCTGAGTGCCTAAGTCATGCAGAGAGAGCTCAGGCTTTCTCTCTACTGAGAACCAGATACCTGCAATACTGCAGTAGATCCCTGTCTGCAGGAGCTGGAGGATACAAGCTTCCATTGTCCTCGTCCTACTTTGGAAAAAAATGGTGGGAAGTCTAAGGACTGCTGTGTCAGTCCTTGGACAGGATACTGTTATTAACAAAGCCTGTAGGTTCATAAAGAGAAAACAGCAGCATGATTCTGGCAAGACTTTAGCAATGAATGCTCTTTATTTACTGATTATATCTGACTGTCACTGCCTTTCTTTAACTCTATAAAGCATCAAGGCAGTGCTCACCAGCCCATGCTTTTTTGTGCTGTACTTTTCCAATTTATAAAACAGCTTTACTTTTAGCCCTCTGTAACCACCCTGAAGCTCTAAAATGTGTTGAGTAGTTACATCCAGGGTGCAAGAAAGTGCCTGGCCAATTTGTTTCCAAAACATGTTAGTGCGTGTTGTCTCGTATTGCATTTTCTAAAATGTGCATCATTAACATGAGTATTATGATAAGAAATCCTGGAAGTACCATTCTTCTGCTTTGCAGATGAAACCTGAAATATTAGTGAGTATTTCTGGCTTTTTCACATCATTATTGGCAACATTATTATGCCTGTCTTGTTCTGACCACTGTCCTTGCTGTGGTTTAATTTAGTTATGATTATCTTTTGAAACTTGTCTTCTGATGTCCTTAACTTGTTTCAGCTAGTCTCACATTCTGGTTTAGTCTAGAAAATCAAAGGAAATTGATAAAGAAATTGACTTTGTTAGTATTCTTTGCAATGTACTCTGTAGCTGTTGTTCCCTTGCCAGGCATATGAGTGCCTATGTGCTTTAATAGTTACTTAGTTTAAAACTTTTTAGGAAATGTTTCTGTGTTACGATTATTGCTAGCAATCTGTACACTAAACAAAAGTTGTCCGTCTGTGTTCTTGTCTGTTTTCAAATTATACTGAAAAAGGATATAACCAGAAAGCTTAAGGACAGATTATGAAAACAGCTTGGCTTCTTTTAGGAAGAGCAGGTACTCCCAAGTGCTGAGCCCTTCAGCAAAATCTTTCCCCAAAAGCAGGTCCCTAGCTGAACTCTTGAAAATGTATTCCTTCAGACTTCCTTTCCATTTGTTGCTCTGCTGGAACAATAGTCTAAGGCCGGCCTAGTCTGAAGGCTGCGCCAGGAGAAACTTTACCTGCAATTGAAAACTCTTCTTCCAAATGATTTCTAATGGGTGATTTATTCCATCTATTCAGCATTATCTTATTTTGGAGCATGCCAGGGCCATTTAAAACACTGTAAATTACTGTGATGTCCGCAAGAAAAAGATTACTGTGTGAGGTAGAATATCCCTGTGGCCAGCACTTGTCATGCTTGCTTAGTGCTTTGCAGTCAGGCTGTGTTGAGCCAACGGGCTCAGAATTTCTATTCAGCATCCCTTGCCCAAAGCATATGAGAATGACCCCTTTTGTCCTATCTGTTATTATCAGGCAGCTTTGGAAAATGTGCACTGTTGAATGAAAGAAAGCAGCAGATGACATTTTGTATTCTGCATGAGCTAGTGTATAGGTTCTTTGTTTTTCAGAAATGGTTTTCAAGAAGATGTGCTAATATTGCTGCTATTCTAGCAGTAGTTCTTTTCTTCAAGCTGGAATACAGATTTGTGAGAGTTGGGGTGCCCATTTACATTAGTATGCTCTTTCCTTGTAAAATCTTAAAATACCTAAAATACAAATAGGTATATCCTGAACAATTCTCTTTTTTTAAATATTGCTGTAACATTCCTTTTGTGGAGCATCATCTTATTTCTTTAAAAAAAAGAGTCATATTTTCAGAAAAATAAGTTTTGACATTTTCTGTTTGCTGAGATTACACTTTACTCTGAATAACTGCACTCACTATTTTAACCCAGTAGTGAGCACGGGTTAGGGACTCTGTGCTGAGTGCAATAGGCATGTCCTTTGATTTGAGCTGTGTGTCACCAAGCATTAGGTCTGGAGATTCAATATTTCAAAATACAGCTATCACATATGCAGGTCTGACAGTATTCTGACTTTGGAGTCTTTCAGTCATCCTTGTTTCCTCAGCTGACCAGAAAGCTTTTCGGCATTACTGATGTGCCACTGGGACATGGAGGTTGCCAAACAAGTGACCTACCTTATGTCAGTAAACAATAACATGAGAATTGGGCGCACAGAATGGGTTAGGTTTGAAAGTGAGCGTCTTCTTCATACAGGGGTTTGTTGGCATTTTCCTGGGGATTTGGGAATCGTTTGGGAGCCAGGAGTCTCAGCTGGATTTTCAAGTGTGCCAGCATCCTGACTGGGTGGATTCATATGCCCTAATTTTTGATCATCCACTTTTAGTCCATGTTAGTTAGGTGGCTAGTCTTTATCTACAGTCACTTATGAGGCAGTTTGGCTCCTTTAGGACTCAAAGCAGAAGATGGTACTGTTAGTTGAGTCATTCTCACAGTGCTTCATGTGTAGACGTATGTGAGCTCAACTAGGTACATAGGTTCAGCTGAACAAAAGATACATCATCTTTAGCACTGGTTTGGTTTTTATTAAGATTTTTAAGATTCTCTAGAGTGATATTGCAAAGTTCACTTGTTTCAGTGACAGAGAAATAGCAGTGACACTGTTCATCTTCTGCCAGCTGTATGAAGGTGGCTTCAAAATGTCAGATGCCAAGGTTGCGAGCGTGATGTATGAAGAAGGTGCTAATGACATAGAGTGCTTGAGTACAGTAATAATTTGTGAGACTAAAATTAACTGTCCTTGCAGTTTCTCCTCTGCATGCCAACCAGCATGTGGCTTCAAGCTCAGTTCCAGATAGGTTCCTGGTCCACTGCTTATGGGGAGATAGCAGGAATATCTAGAGAGGGGATGAGTGGGCAGGGAGACACAGATTTGGGACTGCTGAAGCTGACTATGAAACCAGAATCTCAGACAGAAACTTCCTATGCACCCGTTCTCATCCATTAACCACTGCTTAGCAGTGCACAGCCTGGGCTGGCACAGCTAAATACAGAACCGTGGGAATCGTGTTTCCCAGTTAGAGACTGACCTCAACTGAGCCCCTGTATGGATATGCTGGAATTACTTGGCAGTCCAACTGTGGCTTCCTTAGAAGGGTAGTGAGGGGAAGCAACTTGAAGGCAGAAAAACAAATTCCTTGAGTTCCTGCTTGTAGCAGTCAAGCCCTCTAGGTTTGGCCCCATGCACTATAACTGCCAGTGGAGTCCCCTGGCAAAACAGAAAGCCAGTGGAAGAGGGCTGGTTTGATGGCTAGACTAAACAGTGGGTTATTACCAGAACCTTCCAGTTCAATTAATTTTGGTTTATGTGCTGTTCTTCATGACAAGCTTTATGGTTCTGTTCCCTTTCTTCAGCATTTCCTGCCATTCTGGTACTCATTGTTGCAAATACTCTAGCTAACTAATAATAAAGTCCTTGTTAAGTTCACTGGGGTGCAGACCTGTTGCTTGGAAATGTATTCGCTCACATATGTAACTACCTCTAGCATAACAGGCCCTCATGCTTCAGGTTGTAACTCCCTGAATGGACAAGGGATCTTGTCAAAGACTTTTTGGCATTCTGTAGGTTGACAAATGCTCATCTATATTGTTATTCACTTCTCAAAGGATACTTTGCAAAGCATGAATTACACAAAGTTGTTCCTTCCCCAGTAGATTGGATTTATTTGTATCTACTAATTCTATTGTTAGTCAATTTGTCAGCTCTGAAAAACTCTTACTGTTCTGAGGTTTTTTTGTAAAGTATAATAGCGCTCATTTTTCACCTTTTCCTTTAATACTTAGGGTCATCTGAATGATAGATTTCTTTGCCACAGTTAATAAAGCAATGAATTTGAGTTTGTATAGAAATCCTGGGTGAAAGCTGTCTGGGTTGTAGATATTATAACTTCAGATTTTGTTAGGTTTTGGAAGAAGGCTCTTTTACAAATGCTTCAGTTTGAGGCAGTTCCTTGGAGCTGACCTTTCAAAAGTAGCTCAAATTCAGAAGTCACTTGAGACATATCCATAATGAATATAAATGCAAAAATAAGAAAATCATGAAAGCAGCTGCTTTCTCCCGATCTATAAAGAAGGTTTGTATCATAAATAGTTCTGCAAATTAGTTGCTGACAACTGCAGGTACCTTTAATATATTGAATAAGGTATATTTCCAAAAAAGGCCATATTTAAGTTCTGTGTGGGGCTTGATCTTGGGCCTCTAAAGTTTCCCATTGCCATTTCCCATTGCCAAGAGGCAAAGTGGCAATGTAATACCATCCATGAGTTCTATTTTGGTGATAATAAACTTGTGAAAATAGCTGGAAGTAACTAGGCTCCACTATTTTGTGTGCTGCTGTAATTGGAAGAGGATTTTACAAGATTCTTTAATGTAGCTGGAATGCATGTGTAATCTTTTGACCTTGTTCTTCGTTTTTGATGACTATGGCATGTTAAGTGCTGGTAATTAGGCTTGCTCTAGGCTGAAACCTGACCTGCTCTCTGCAAAGGAGAAGATAGCAATTGCAAGACCATGACTGCTCAGAGTAAGGATCTCAGAAATATTGCAATTTCTTAGGAAGGACATGCTGTCCTAAGGAACGCTTCTTTTTCAGGCTAGTTTGAATTGGACTTTTCACCCAAAGCTTTTTGCCCTATTCTCTGCATTTTCTTTTTTATGCCATCTGATTTCCTGCATAACTCAAGCTGCCCTAGTGTGGAAGCTGCCTAATAGCTTCAGCTAGTGGAACATGACTCCCGAGTATGAAAGCAAAAGGCACATGCTTTTTACTCAGTTCTTGGAAGGGATTTCAGCTCTCCTTGTTTAAGACACATACAAATGAGGCCTCTTAATCCAAACTACTTTTTAGCTTCCTTCTCCAGCTGTGGGGAAAGGGAGAGATCTTCAGACATTTATTGCATCTAAATATCAGTGTTCAAAATAGATGTGATTAATTGTCCTGCAGAGATTCATGTCTCTTTCCACTCTGTAGAGAAGCCTAAAAATTAACTTTGTCTCGCTGTCAAATTTTTAGAAAGCTAAATTTAGAGGAAGTTAATCCTGCCCTTGGTTCAAGAAAGTACTGAGCAACATTTGTAAATTGTGCAAATAGCAGTCTGTCCAACCAAGCATCTTCCAGTCCCTGGTAGCTTAAACTTAAATGTGATGTAGTCTTCGTACCATGTCTCCTCTGGCAAGGATGAAGGGAGTGTCTAACAACTTTATGAAAGAAGTATGCAGCAGTCAGAAACAGCAGCAGGCACTGGGAAGGAAGTGGAGCCAAAGAGATTTTTAAAAACCTGTCCAAAGGGATTAGTGCAATGGACCAGCCCACACTTTGTTTTCAAGCCATTCCTTTCTGTCTATGACAGTGTTGCTGGAACTGGTCATCTTTCTTATTCTAAGCTTTCTGTGTGGGAGAGTAAAACTGCTTAAATGTGATTGAGAGGTGGTTTGCACGGTACAGCAGTGTTAGCCCTGCTCCTCTAGTTCCCACTGGGTTCCTTGATAGTTCTTAAGAATACAAAACATGAGTACAGGTAAAGTATGTCAGACCAACAGTCCCTCCAGCTCAACTCAATATTCTGTTCCTGCCAGCAACTAACAGATGCCTATGTACCTTTCTCTAATTCTTTCCCAGCCTTCACGTGTTTTCAGCTTATGAGACTTTCTAGCCATAAATCTTCCATGTTATATGAAGAATTGCAGAACTTTCTTGTCTTTTATGTTTTAGAACTAAAAAAACAAAGAAGGCATCTGCTCCTCCAACCAAGGAAGAGAAGCCCAAATTAACCATTTTTGAAGAGGAAGTAGATCCAGATGAAGGACTCTTTGGCCCAGAAAAAGATTTCTCATCAGTTGGTCCCAGGAAGAAGATGAAAGAGAGTAAATCTGTTCTATATTTATGTATACACAGATGGTTTTATCTAAAGCATGAGCTTTTAAAATGTAGTGATGCAGAGTATACAGGCTAAATAATGACTTGGAAATGTTAAGGCAAACCGTCAGATGGGGCAGAATCATCTAAAATCATTCAGAAAGAATAACTAAGACCTGAAGATCCCACAGCTGTTCACCATTGATATTTTGGGCTGGGATATTATAGGTATATGGGAGCTGGATGTCTCACAGTCACTCATCTCACACTGACAAGAGTTATGGGAGCTGGATTTCTCACAGTCACTCATCTCACACTGACAAGAGTAATGCGACCTACTTTTTAGTGCAAGAAGAAAGCAGATTTACTAAGTCCCAAGAGTGCAGAGCATCACTGCACTTTGTGGATTGGAAGTCCTTGTAAAAAAAGGAATTGTCCACATGATCTTTTTTTTCAGCTCAGTAGCCAGATTTTCTAGCTAGTGTTCATGCAGGTATTGTGTTATGCAGCCTGATTTAACTACAGCATTTTCTGGTTCCCTTTTCTAGATCTGAAATTTTTTGAAGATCCAGACCTTGGTGGGATGGTAAGACTGGGTGACTCACTACTGTTGCCAGCTACCTGTAAGAACAAGGAGTATGTGCTGAACACAGGTCCTGAGGAGGACACTGAGGAACTGCTGAGGTACACATCTCAAATCTGTTGTGTAGAATGAAGATGATCTGAGGAGTTATTTGGACCTCAAAGAGATTAATTTGAGGGCAAAGCTTAAATACTTTGAATGCTAACTGGGAATCACTTGTGCTTACGAATAAAATATAAGAAAGATATGTGTCATGGAGCTTAGAAATCAAACACAGTAAAAAGGAAATCAGGAAGATCCTTTGAGAAAGAAAGGGTGCAAGGTATTACTCTGTGACTGAAAGTAAAGGTCTTGAAGGCCCAAGGCATGCCATCTAGTCCTTGTTTTCTAACATGACACTTCTGCTTTCTGTAAGCAATCGCCAGGAGAAAACTGACCTTCATTATGAAAAGTTAGAGACAAAGCCCAGAAACAAAGAATTCAGTTTCAATGAGCTGAAATCAGGGGCTTTTGCCACATGAAGAATAGTTTTCTGCTGGTGGCTCACAGATCTCTGTGCACACTTCCAGGAGAAATCCTGTGCACATCTCTACAGCTGTAAAGAACTGTCATTAAGATCTCCATCACCCTGCATTTAATTTTTAGTCTAGTAGAAAGGAGGGCTGGAGGTCAGTTACAGGAGAGAATAATGTACTTGCTCTTACACTTACCTGCCCACCTTGATAGTGTAGCACTGGAATGTATCATCACATAATGTGTTTTATTCCTGACATCTCTCTCACAAGGCTAATTTGCCTGCACTGATAATCCTGAAGAGATCAAGAGGGAGCCAATGCGCAGAGAGACCAGCATCACCAGGGAGTCTGTGCTGCTGTAGAGCCAAATTCACACCTTCTGGATCTCAGGCTGGCATCTGAATGATGAGACCAGCCTGCTTCCAGTGCTCATTCTTGCCAGCCACATCCTGTTAGGATGTATGATTTTCACAGCAGATACTAAACCCAGGAGAGAGAATCTGTTTGTGGTTTCAAACCTCTCCCGAAGCAGGTAGTTTTGCAGCTATTGCTTTCTGTGCATGAAGAAGTGCTAGCTATCTCAGTGGTAATACCTGACTTAATTTAAACAAAGGTTAAATTGGGTTGGGTGCCATCTTGCATGACATACTGACAGCCCTCCTGATGTTTATAGAAACTGATGGGTCAGGACATGACCTGATTTAGTGCTGTAGTATAATGGGAGCAAACATGTATGTTTTTGCCATCTTGTCATTTGAATCATCTCCTGCCTTCCCTTACCAGCAGACTGGTGTTATATGTTCTTACAGGGCAGTGCTACAGTCTTTCCAGGCAGTGACCCTTTGTGGTGAAAGGAAATGTTCAATGTGAGCTGAACCCTGGGATCTCTCTGGCCTGGGAGTTTGAGCATATTTTGAGGTCTAAGAATTAATCTTGCCTTTGACCTGTAGATGCTGTCAGTCACGCTTCCTTCTCAGAGGAGACTGAAGAAATTTCCCCCCAGGCCCTCAGATCAAAGTAGGAGTCATGACAACCTATTCCTTCAGTGGGCTAGAGCTGGATAAGCTACTAGAGGAAAAGTGGCAAACATCTTGGCCTGTTGGACATACTGTCTTATACCACAAAAAAAATTTGCCTGGACACATTTTGTCAAGACCTAAGACCAGCCTGAGCTATGATGCACCAGCAGGTCTGTGATAGGTGCAGAAACCTAGACATGTTCACTGTACACAGATAGATTAGCTGAATAATGCAGATGTGGTAGCTCTTGACTCATGCAGTCTGCTCACATTCATATTCTATAGCTGAGAAGTGTCTGTCTTCCTGGAAAATGCACCTTTCAGTGAATCATGGAAAGAGACAGGAGAGCACTGCCTAAGGCAGAACCATCTTCCAAAGGTGAGATGGGAAAAAAATGATGTCTAGAACATCAGAACACAGGAGCAACCAAGGCCTTCATGATCTGTATGGCACCTGAGTGGCTGCAGCAGCAGTAGCACCCCAGCACTATCAGCACAGCAATGAATCCTCAGCAGTGACTTGCTTCTCTTGAGGAAGAGACTGTTATGGAGACAAATGAGTCTGAAAAATGTGTGTGGGCTGTGCTTGTCACAACATGAGGGAGAAGAGAATATGATAAATGTTCTCATTGCAAACTGAGGACTGTGCTCTCTGTGGATGCCTGCTGAAATGAAATGAGAATTACTGTTTCAAATAGAATCACCTACTTCACATTAACAAGTGTTGAGTTTTGAGAAGAACCAATTGCTTTGTAAGTGTAATCAAAGATTTCTTTTTATGGCAAAATACTCATGTCCATTCAAACAAGTATCATCCCTCTTCCTGTCCATTGACCAGCCTTTTACTGGTTACTAACTTTTTTGGCCTTTTAACAAGTACTAAGTGATGGTGATGAAGAAGCTAGGTGAGCTACCTCACTAACCACTGGCATTGCAGATGCAAGAACTCTTTCCTACCATTAAGTCTGCCACAATACGTGTGTGAGGTGCTTATAGAGCGCTGTACTTGCATGTCCTTCCGGAGCTTGTGGAAAAGAGATGAACTGCTGTGGTAAGAACCATCAAGGTCAAGTCCCATCATGTTGCCTGCAGGAAAAAAAGAGCGCATCATACTCTTCCTTCATGGGATGTGCTTTGAGAAAGGGAGGGATAAGTGACCAAGCCTTTTTGGCTTACGTTTTCACCACAGGGATATGAAGGAACCCAGGCTCTTTAGAGAAGTGTAGGGTCACATTATTTTTGACTCTTCCAAGGTGCAAGGTGCCCAGCTGTAGTGATATGAAAGGGTAGCTGATCAACCCTTTCACAGGTGTTAAAAGCGTTATCTTTGGGAATGATTTAAGACCAGGCCTGTCTTCTGCAGTCATTTTCCTGGGTTGTGTCATAGCATTTAACAATTCCTTCTGGATGCATTCAGCCATTTACTTCCATTCCCAAGGCTCCTTCTCAGTTTGGTTTCCGTTTGAGCTAGAGACAGAAATCAACTGACCCAGAAATCAGTATCCTGCGAACTCTCCCACTGTGGATTCTTATCCCATTTTATATTTTTATCTGTATCCATCTGCCCAGTGGCCACAGATGTGCAAATTAAGTTTTTATGCAGCAGGACTGCAGTCAACCTCTTCTGCCTCATTAATCTAAATTGTGCCTGCCTGGTGTGATGGATCAGGTTTTTGTGGAAAACCAGTGCTAGAACTGATCCTGTGAATGTTGCAGCAGCTCTGTAGGTGCACAGAATTACATGAATTATCACACATCCTAGCATGAAATAATTATCACAGTTGTCTGAGCAGCTTTTTAGGAGAGATTTAACTTCACCTTTGATAATTAATAGGGAGTTGAACTGGAAGGGAGCAGCTGCCCGCATAGCATGTCTTTTTCCAGTTGTGAGAAAAGCGTCAGCAGTAGGATCCCAGTTCTGCTGCCTTGTGATGGCAGATCTGGTATTCTTTTTTAGGATTACTCTGATCTAAGACTGCTGGTGTTGAAAGGGACAGTCCATCTCCTACCTTTGTGCTACAGCTGTATCAATCTGCCTGTGTCCTGAAAAGATTAATTTTGTCTGCAGTTAAAGGTTGATCTGTTTTTACAGCTGCAATTTGTGCCATCAGTGATGCGAATGATGACCCTTTCAGGAGGATTATACTGTTAAAGGCTGAAACTGTTTGTAAAACCATGTCCTAACTAACAATGGCCATTTCTAAACACCATGCAATCCATACAGCTTCTTGAGCAGGTTTGTTAGCTTCAGGTTTGACTAGGAACTGATGCCACCCTCGAAGCAGAAAAAGTTTTTACGTTCTTCATTCAGCAGGCCATTCACAGATGTCAAATTCAGAGGGCAACACTTACATCTTCAGACTGGGCAGGAGTCGTATGAGACACCACATCCAGCACCACATGATGAGAAATGCTTTCTCACTGTCCTCAGGATATGGGACCAGCACCATAGTTGAGTTGCAGGGGGAAGCAGGAGCTGGAGAGGACATACCTCCTACACACCTGCCTGTGCTTTGCACTCCTGTGCTTAACCCCAGCCTTTATAATTTCCACGGGCCCTTGCTAGACATCACACTGTCTCTGCTCACCATAGCAGAAGTGATGGTCAACAGATACTTCAAAACCTTCTTCTTATTTTGAGGCACAAGTCTTTTCCCCAGCAATGTTTGTGATATTACACCTCTCCCCAAGGCTTCAGCAAGAAGCTCTCAGACTTGGAATTAACAACAGACAAAATAAAGACACCTGTAATGAGACAGGGAAAGATAAATGCCTACTCTGCAAGAACTGCTGAGAGTTGCATAACCTATCTACAAGCACGATCCTTTTGGATATTTTAGCAAATGAGTCTTTATCTCTTGCTTTCATTACTGTCCTCCTGATTAGAGCATTCCTGGCAAGCAGATGTCACTGTCACCATCATGCTAGATGCTGTGCATGCACTAGCACATAGTCATTCCTGTCCCAAAGATTTTGTCCGGTAGACAGGACAGAGTTCAGAGAAGTGTCATCTAAACTGCTAAAGTTCTGGTTGCAGCTGTTTCCGTCTCCCAAGTCAGAACTCATTTACTCTCTTTTAAATCCACATGCTATCATAAGGCTTTGTGACAGCCTTTCTTCACTGAGGGTTTTGATTGCTTTCTGCATCTGAAAACAAAGAGGATTTTCCACCAGTAGAGTCTGTGAATCAGCACAACTGTATGGCAGGAATTTTAAACAACATGGTGCTGCTTTTCCATTACAGAAAAAGAAGGAGACTAATTAGAGAATGATTAATTACATGGATTCTGTGCCTGATTGTCTATAAAAAAGATGGGGGTGGGAAAGTTCTTTTAATCTTGTTATTTCAGAATAGCTGATTGATTTTTTTTTTTGTCCTCCTCCTAGCCTGGAGTTAAATATGGTGGTAGCTATGCACTGTAACAATTCATTTGCTTCTCAAGAAATAGAAGTCCTTGTTTCTACCTCTGCCTGAGGCATTTTGCATTTTACCTCTTTAGTTTTCCAAAGACAGTTGTGTTTCACAGGATCAAACAGCAGTGGATCAAACAGTTTGCCTAGCACTGCAGCACTGAAAAGCAGGTTTTGAGACAAAGACCACATATTATCTGTTGTGTTCTCTGTAAAAGACTTCTGTCTAACCAGTGTCTTGAAAAAACCCATGACAGGAAAAGGATGTTTATATGATCAGCTTCCAGACTTTGAAAAATCATCTCCTGCAGAATTTTTGGCCTAAAAGCACACTACCAAAGTACCTCCCCATACTCACACTCAGAACCCCTGCAACCTACTGGTCTGCATCTTTTGCGGGTATTTTATGATTGTGCTGGCTGGTTTTGTTGCTGTAGTTAGCACAGAAATTAATATAGAGCCACAGAGGAGTAGAGAATTCAGGGTGCTGAACCATCTGATCAGGTTAATGAGCTGTATTTGCTGCTGCCCCTTCTGGGCAGTGCACCTAGTTCAAAATCCTGCTTCCTCCATGTTGTCTATATATATATGTATGTATTGTTTACCTGGTTATTACAGTTTCTATTATTTATGACCAAAACTTTATGACATGGATAGTGATTCATTCAGTATATTTTTATGCCAAGAAGGGAAGCATCAGATCAGCTAAAGAAAGCTAAGCTTCAGAAATACCAGCCCTAACATGTTTTGTTTATAACACAGCAAAGAGAATAATAACATGTCTTGGCAGTGTGATCACAGGTGTGATATCTTTGGATATCAGAGTTTGCAGCAAACAAGATGTCTGGTCTTAAATTAATTTCTTCTAGTAGATGAGGAATTTGGGAGGAAGAAATACACTGACAAGATGTTTTGTAAGTTATGTGGGATACATCGCCCACAGGGAATCATGGAAACTAAAAGACATCAGAAATCTTATCTAAATAAAAGATCATATAATCTCCAGCATTACTTGGGGGATGAAATTTGAGAAGCTGCCTGCTGGAACACAAGTCCACGAGGAAGAATTGAAGGTGCAGAGCTCTGGGACAGTGGCACTGCTCTGTCCATTAGTTGGTCTGTTTAAGTATTTCCAAGTTTTAGATACCTGTTACAAGAATAGCCTTGGTTAAAACTGATCCTTATTAAATTGCCTTTGAGTGTCACAAAAAGATCCGGCTTCAAGAATGGTTTTACGTTAAAGTGTTCTGACTGTCTATACAGCAGAAAATGCAGGCTTATCCTTGTTCACTATATGGTCAGTGTATTTTGTCTCAGCCTGGGCAGCATAGTCAGAAGTTCCTCACAGCTTTTAATAACGGCAAACAAAAAACAGAAACCCTTGAAATCATGCAGTTTGTCTTAATAGTAATGGGATCCTAAGCTGAGAGTGCTGGAGCTGTTGAAGTACCTGAGGTTTTCACATGCAAGCAGTGTTCAGTAGGGATGGAGTAATAAGGGTCTCAGAGACACGGATTCTTCTGTTGATCATGTTCCCCATGGTCCTGGCCTGTTACCCTAATCAATTGCTTTCCGAATTATGGAAGAGCTCAGCTTTTCTTTAACTGCCTACATTGTTTAACGGTAGGTTCGGCTGTGGCAGAGGGATTTTTACTGTTGGCACTGTTACAGCCTAATGAGCTGATTCAGTTGATACTGAAGCCTGATAAAAACAGTTCTTACAACACTGCTTGTAAACAATTAAACAGTTAAATCATTTCACTGCCTAAGATGCTAAAGTCACAGAGTAAGTGTATCCCACTAGAGCTGGGGTCTGGCAAGAGGATGCCTACATATTACAAACCTACTATTCCTCTTGAGTTTTGGCTCCTGGTCCCCCATGTAAAAGTTTTTGCTTGTGCTTCTTATGCTTTACCTTTCCCAATCTTGTATGCTGCAGTTAGAGGTGGGGCCTTTTGCAAGTTGTGTATTTAGTAAGCACATGAGGTATGCATTTTATCAGGGGCTTCACTTTTGTAGCTAGTCATTACATAGCTAATCATCTGCATGGATTGCTGGTTGGGTTTTTTGACCGCTTAACAATTATTTATCAATTAATCCTTTGGGAAATTAACAACTGTGTTTACTCCTTAAGGTATTTTGTTTGACCACCGTGTTCAGAGGACCAAAACAAGAGGCTGTTTTGATTCAAAGCAGAAATTACTGTGGCCTGAAAAGACTTCTGTAGCTATGCTAATTTTTGCTTTGCCATCTCTGCTGTAATGCATCATCACCTTCTTTCCCTTTCCTCCGCATACTCACTTTCCAAAGTCAGACACCTCTTGGAATCCCAAGACAATCTGTTATAAGGGCTCTCTCAAAATCAGTAACAGCTCCTATGGGAACAGTCGGGCATGCGCAGTGTTCTGTGTCTCTTGATAAGGTCAAATAATGCAAGTAGAAAACACCCTTAATTGTTTCAGGTGTTTGGGGTTATTTCTCTAGTAAACAGGGGGAAATGTTCTCCAGAAAGAGTTGTATACAGTCGCAGATTGCAGAACTTCTTAAGTTTCTTGGAAACAAACGTGAACACATTATTTTTAAAGCCATTAGTTTTTCCAGTTTCTCATGATTGAGCATGGAGGATATTCAGTCTCAGATAAGATGGGAATGAGATGGGAAGAAGCTGAATTTGAACGATTTTACTGTCCCATAAAAATCTCTGGGAAGAAAATCATCCTGTCACAAATCAAATGCATTTTTTTGCCAAACTAAAGTTCTTTTTCTTTTAATAATTGCAAATTGCTTTTAGTTCAGACATTTGAAAACATGATGTAAAATTGATTAATTGTATGGCAGACTGAAAAGCCACATTATAAAAAGACAGCTCTTATTTTGGTAACATGGAAACCTTTATGGAAAGCTATTTCTGTAAGAGAAATTAATAGAATTTGATCCTTTCCTGTGTAAGGTTTTACTTTGCAAGGCTGCATTTTCTTATAAAACAAAAGCAGATCAGAAATTCCCAAGATGTTACTGATGTTTTCTTTTTATTCCAGAGTTGAAGATGATTTAGAGAAACTCTTGAAAATAACCTCCAAACCAAAACCTAAGGTAGCGTCAAAACCACCACTGCCTCAGAAGCCAGCAGTTGCCCCAAGGAGCGCTAATTCTTCCCCACTGACAAAGCCAAAGGAAAACAGGATTCAGACAATGAATGAAGTGGACATTCTCCAGTATATCCAGGAAAATGAATCTATCAACAACCAAGATACAAGTCTCTTTTGAACATGCATATTCTTAAAATGTATTTAAATGTACTTAAAATGATGCCTTCTTGACCCAGCTCCTGGCGAGCTCAAGTGACAGTAGCAATTGTTGACCAGATGCTTCAGCTGTCACAGAGCTCATTTCTGTACTGTCATACAGAGAGCAGCAAGTTTGACTAGCAAAGGCTCAACTTGATGTTTTCAAAACAGCGCAGTTGGGCTAAGATGTTGCCTTAGATTTCCAGGGTTTTTCAGGGAAGGTGGGCAAGGACATAGCGCTACAGATTGTCTACTACTATTTTAGTATCAACATAGTGCAGTTTTGGCCAGTTTAGTCATGACCGAAAATGATAAGCGTGTTACACACATGGCAGCTGTGAATAGTGTCCAACAAACAATCTGAGGCAGGACAGGATGCTGTTCTGTCATTGAGCTGACGGTGTATTTCAGCTCACTGGAAAGATTTTTCCTTTCATCTTGTGTTATTTTTGTAGCAGCCCTTTCCTCCTGGACTGGTATTTCAGTAATCTGTAACCAGGAACTGCTAAGCATAGGTAACAGTTCCTCTGTTACTCAGAGAAACACTGAAATTCCAGCTAAGCCTAACAATCAGCTGCCGTTGTTGTTGTGCAAATGCCAACTTACAGAAGAACTTGTAGGACTGTAAGCACTAGAGCTATGTGTCTTAGGCCTCTGGGAAGAACAGCAAATGACTGAAGATGGCTGAGAGTGCACCTCCAAACAAATGTAGGAGTTGCAATGTGAGGGAGATTTGGATACTGTAGGGCTCTTGTGAACCTACTAAAGATACACAAGGGCTAATCTTTTTTCCAGCCAAGTCTTCCTGGGCTTCCAATGTAGTTAGTGGAGAGAAAGAGATTTGTCTGGGAGTTGTTTCAGAGCAGGTGTCCTAATGGATGAACAAGGCCAGGTTGGACAGGGCTTTAAACAACGTGATGTAGTGGAAGATGTCTCTGCCTATGGCAGGGGTCTGGAACCAGATATATTTAAGGTCCCTTCTGACCCAAACCATTCTATAATTTGCTCTCTGGAATCACTCATTCTTTCCACTTCCCTTCATCCAGAAATTAAAGAAGAAGACATGATGATTCGTTCCACTAAGCTGAAATGAGGTTTTTCATTAAACAGAGGTCTGTTCATTACTATAACAGTTGTTAAAAAAAGGGAGAACAAACCTGGAGTTATCCAGAGGAAAAAGATAGGAAGAAAATATGCTGGAGAAATTCTAATATGCAGGAAAAGAAAAACCTGGTAGAACAGGCATCCCATACTACCCCTTTTTTTCCCTCAGCTCTGGCATTCTGGTTCAACATGCTGAATTTACATCTAATGGGACTTGATACCTGCTGTCATGAAGGAAGAAGACATTTTCAAACCCATTTCACATGTATCCAGATGTGAAGGCAAGCTCCCCAGAGGAAAAACACTAATATATTTAAGCCATATCACTATCTCCAAATTTGCCTTTCTAGTATAGAACAAAATAAATATAAAACTATATATATATATTTTTAATAACGAGATTATCTCTATTAGTATTTCCTTTTTAAGCCAATGGAGAATATGATAAAGGTATTTCAGTTTGATGGGACAGATAAAACATAACCATTGGCTCTCATCTATGCATGGTATGTGTCAGTATAATAAAACTCTTTGCTAACCTGCAGGTGTTATTGTTATTATTATTCTCTAGGTTGTACAGTAGCAGCAAAATAGAGATAAAGGATGGATTCCATCCAAAACATGAGGAGTCTTATGTGGTGTTAAAGTGCATGCTCCACTAAAGCCCTGTGTAAATAAGAATGAAACCAAGGATGTAGCTGCTCTCATATTTCCTTTGAGAGCAGCTAAAGGTAAAACTATATATGGGCAAAGGCAGTACCTGATCCTGTCTGTTTTCAGTGTCCTGCTGCAGTTAGGAGGCTTGTTTATCCCATCCTGGAAAAGGGGAACAAAAGCACTGAGGAGAAAATAAATTACTTGCCAGAGAGCAGGCAGAGAATAGCAGGGAGGATAAATTAATTCAGGACAGCCTTCCTGTTACGCTACCTGGTCTAGTAACAACTGTGTATTTAATGGAGGGTTGAGGAATCTTGATCTCCACTTTATTCATCGTTGGAGGAGACTGCTTGCATTGCTGCTAAAACTACCACTTTGAGGGCCGTGGATTTAAAGATGAGTAAACTGAATGCAGATCTTTACCCTAAGTGGGATTAAGATTTCTTGAAGAGAAATCATAGAACAGAGCTGGCAGCAGCCTGGGAAGACCAGTTTGTCCACCATGCTGCCATAAGTAGAATCATTTGGCCTGTGCCCTGCTTATGGCAGTTCTCACTGGCCAGGACAAGGTGCATTGATGTGAGGCCGAACTGGAAGAGTAGGCAAATGCCAGAGCAGGACATGGTGACTGAACATGGTTCGGCTAGAGAGATACCTGAGCATGGGCACCGAACTACTCTTGCAGTGGCAGTAATTATGCCTGCTGAGATACTATCTCTCACGGCATTATCATTTTTCTAACCTGTCTTTAAATATCTGGCTGGCTGGTGAGCAGCACTGGAGATGTCATAGCCTCCCTGGTGTGCCATTAAAATGTTTTGCCATCCTATTAGAAATGTTTTTCTACTGTGTGACATAGCTGTGCCTTCCTGCAACCTAAGCTCATTACTTCCAATACTCAACACCCCAGAACAAGAACGAAGTCTATTCCTTTCAGTTTCCTTTTCTAGACTGAGCAACTCTGACCAGTGTGGTTGGCAGCAGGACAAGAAAGGACACTACAATACCAGCTTCTCATGACTTGGTGTGCCCTAGATGAATGTTGTCATTTTGCATTGGATTTCTCCCATTTTTAGAAGAATTGTTCTATATACACATTCCAATTTACCAGGGGCAATAAAGGATACCAGCATCCCACACTCTTTCACTAACACCTCTTGGTGCAGGGACACAATGTGCAACTTTTCACTGTTCCTCATAGCAATTGTCTATCTGCCATCCACCACTTTAAAGAGCTCCACACAGAAATGGCTCGTGCTTTTACAAAGCAGTGGGAGGGTAGATATTTTACGTTACCATCATAACCATGGAAACATTCCCAGTAATGCTGATGTAACAACAATATAGCTGTACCTATTTTGAACGGCCCCCAGCCCTCCCTAAAATTGCCAAATTACCTAAACACCACAGAGTTGGAAGAGCTGTTGATTGATTCCTGTGCTAGACTTTTAAGATTATTTTAAGGTCAATGCTTTACTTCAGAAAAAAAAAAATTCATGTTTCTTGTCAAGCCACTACATGAAAGGGTCCTTCATAACACCCAGTGTAATGTGCTTGTTTTTCAATGCAAATGTCTAGCTGCAGTAATATTTATAGGCACCTAGAGGTGAGTTACAGTCCTTGAATAAATTATATATAATGAATCATTATGATACAAGAGAAGAATGTCAGATAAATGTAGCCCAGAAAAATTGAACATATTATTAAAATGGCACAGGGAAAACACACAACATACTTTGCATCCTGCCAGACCAGAACTTCCTTTTTTTTCCCCCATACACCACTTCTAGTAGCAGCTATTTTATGAGCATGCTCTTGACAACACTTGAAATTCAGTTATGGAGTTCTTGGCTGACAAGCATCACCTTTCAAAATTAGTAGTAGCTGGCTCATCTGAAGATTGGAAAAGGAAGAGTTGTATTTAAATCCTTACAAAAGATGTTTTCTTTACTGATTAGAACTCGTAATAGGTATCTCTATTGCATTAGAAGCTGCTTCTTGGTTTGAATAACCTTTTGCTTCTTATGTGGTGCAGCACTAATTAACAAAAACATTATATACTTTATTTGGGTCACAGTTAAAATACTCATTTCCCCTAGCTGGGTATTTCACAGATGACATGTGGGCCATCTGCTCAGGTCTGCTCTGTTGCTATATTTTTAGGAAAGCTAATTCCCACGTATCATTTAAAGCCTAGTTCTGTCAATTACAATTTGGGTTGGGTCTAAAAAATACATATTAATTGAAACTGATATTTCTGCTAATCTTTGCCCAGCAGTTATCTTCTGCAAAGAAGCTGAGCTTGCTACAGCAGAATACACAACTCAGCCTGTGATTTAAGGTCATGGAAATCCAGCATTCTCATGGGGCACTAAGGCATTAGCTAATGAAAGAAGCCTGTAAATGACCAATCCCTGTGGTCATTAGATTTACTACAGGGTACAAGAAAGCACTTATTTTTCACTTATAAATGTGTCTGTCACTAATGTCACCAAGGATTCTTGGATCTTTTTGTATGCGTATCAACCACCTACTCATCAATGTGATCAGCAAGTTTAAACCTCTAAATCAAGAAGAGAGAGGGGTTTTACTGTGAGATTTTATCTGTATTCTTACTTTTCATCTCAACATCCACAACAGGACTGAATAAAGTCACTCAGTTGCCTTCTGTATTGCACCAATCTCTGCTCTGATTCATCTTTAAACCCTTCTGATTCATCTTTTTCAGCTCTCACCATGTCACTGATCTTCCTTTACAGCCTTTTGTGTACTACTGGTATTTAATGTAATGCATTAATGAACCTAATGAAGAATTCAAGTGAAGGGAAATCATGTGCCTGTGTTACTAGAGAACCAGCTGTAAAGTATGCTGCTTTGAGTGAAAATACTAGCAGTGAAACATGATGATGGTAAATAAAATTAATAGTCAAATGCCACTGTGGGAGTTAAGAAGTCAGTGAAGCTCCTTAGAGAATTGAGTAGTCATAGATGTTTAGGGACTAAGTTTTATTCATACCAGGATGTTATGGATGCTGAAAACATATATGGGGTCAAGGAGACACTGGTTAGACTCATGGAAGAGAAATCTATCAAGCATTTTTAAAGATGCCACTTAGAGCTTGGGAAGACCTTGAGTTACAAGTTCCTGGAAATGAGGGGAATATTCAACAAGCAAATACTTTCACATTCCCCTATAGTCATCTGCTTTTGGCTGTTGTGAAGAACTAAACTGGGCTAAACCAAAACTCACGCTGAGTGAGTCAGTGAGGATTCGGTGACTGAAAGAAGAGAACATTCTCAGTGCTTTATCATCCTGCTTCCCGGCACCTTCATAAGATCTGTCCACTGGCCTTATAACAACATGCCGTTTCTCCTCTTGACTCCAGAGAGATTCCTGAGGTCAGTGGAAAATTTTACTTGCAACATACACTTTCAAAAGCCACTTTTGATATGTATGTGTTATATTTTCAATGAACAGTAAAAGTCTTATTGATATCAGATGAATATTTTAACCAACCTGATTGTTCCTCCAGATCCCACCCTTAATAAAAAGATTAGTAGACACTAGGATTTCCCCAGGAAGTCAAATATAGGAGATGTGCCCTGGGTAGTTAGGCAGCAATTGGCATCATCGCAACACGCACCAAATTTCAGTGGAATAACCTCTAAACAGACTACCTCATGTTACGTTATGCTGTTTTTCAGCAAGATGCTCAGGAACCTCAGAGCCTGAAGTCATCACCAAACACGAAAAGAAATAACAGCCCATTGGCCCCTGCATTAACAGCAATGGTGGTTTGTTACCCTCAGCTGTATTGGTTTTATTATCAAGTACATAGTAGTCGTAGCTGGCTTTGCTGTCTGACATAGCAGTCATATGTAACTTTGCTTTGGAGAAGAGAAGGCTGCATGGAGACCTCACAGCAGCCTTCCAGTAACTGAAGTGGGCCTACATGGATGCTGGAGAGGGACTCTTAATTAGGGACTATAGTGACAGGACAAGGGGAATGGCTTCAAACAGGGGAAATTCAAGTTAGGTAAGGAAGAAATTCTTTACTGTGACTGGTGAGGCACTGGAACAGGTTGCCCAAGGAAACTGTGAACGCTTCATCTCTCTTCAAGGCCAGGCTGGACTGGGCTTTGAGCAGCCTGGTCTAGCGGAACATGTTGGAACTAGATGATCTTAAGGTCTTTTCCAATCCTAACCATTCTATGATTCTATAGTATCAAATTTGGAGGTTTAGAATTGTGAAAGCCATGCGGAAGCATTATGATCGTCATGTCATCTTAATGTGAGAGTTTCAGTCACCTGGCCAAACCAGGATGATGTATGAAAACCATTTTGGAGGGGTTTGTTAAAAAATGCAAACAAGTCCCTCCTCGACCTCATTAAACACTCTCTGTGATCTAGCCATTTTCTGCCAAATTCAATGTTTGTGTGCCATTTATGTCATTGAAGGACTGCTTCCTGTGGCTGCTGGGACAGTCCTACAGTCAATCTAAGATGTCAGAATCGCATGCACACCATTAAAAACTTGGTGGTACTGATCCTTGAGAGAGGAGGTGAAGGAATAAGATGTGACACCACTGTCAAGTCTGATTGACTTGGAGAGCGCCACTGAGAATGGGAGAGACAAGACAGAATGAAAGAAGGCATCTGCCTGATTTATAAACACGTTTCTAGAGCCTCGTACTTTCCCTGAAAGACTGGGGCTGTGGGGCTGAGATGAACAATTCACTTAATGGTTCTTTGATGAGATGAGTACCATGGCTTTTCAAAGGAACACAGAAGCAAACAAAATAACATTACAAAATTCCTGGGATATTTACTGAGTACTTTTCTTACTTCTTTGCTAATATCTCTGCATTTAAGTTCTTCCAGGGAATTTGTGCTAATGATCACAAGCTTCTCAGATTATTTTGTTGGTAATAATAATTTAGAGCTACTGATTTCACCTCAGAGAGTTTGATAGTGCCTGGTTTTGTTAACAAGTTCTTACTGTGAACAAAAATAACCATTTCTTTACCTTGAATGCTGAGAATCAAAGCTGCCTAATGCTTCCTCCCGCCCCCCAACTTATGCAATCAAATCTGCAGGCTACTAGGATTTGTCTTGCTGCTTATGCCTTCCTCTGTCTTAACCTTTAATAGCTTACGTATTTAATCTTGTGTGCAGTCCCAGAAAGGAAATTTTTGTGTCCAGAACTGCTGTCTAATTATAGCTGTAATGCCTTACTTTAAAAGAAAACATAATTCTACATGGAATGATGTGGAAAATTCATACTTTCATGAGGAATGAAAAAGAAATCTGGAGCTGTCTTTGTCAGTGGCTTAGTTTAGCTCAAGGGAGCACTTCCATAGCAAATCTCCTGATCAGCTCCACTCACTATACGCCAGTTCCCATCACAGGGCTGCCACAGAGCAAACCAGACACTTGGGACCAGAGGACCCAACCAGAAGTCGGAATAACTTCCCCCAGATGTGCACATGAGGGCAGTGGGTACTGACCGCCAGCAGCCTCATTTGTTAAATCTCCTGGTCTGCTGCTACACTTGTTGATGCCATCAGTGGTAAACTGAGCCCAAAATCCAGCTAACCACAGCCTGTTTCCTTCATTTTTGCAATAACGGATTGCACTGAGAGAGGAAAGGGCAAAATCAGGGGGAAGTTCAAGTGCTTTCTTGTTTGCAGGTGCTGAAGTGGATTTAACACCCAGTCAGGCACCCTCAATGTAACAGCTTAGTCTCTGCTCAGCTGACTCTGCTCTCTAGGCTGTTAATGAGTTTTGCATTAAGCAAACACTGGCTGAACTAAAGGAACAATGTTGTATTGTGTGGGATTGACAGGAGGAGAAAAACTCCTACATCTCCTGCTCCCAAGTAGATGTCCTTATTGCTCACTATAAAATCCCTGCTTTTTCTTCTAGGAATTCTGTTTCTTTCCAGCTTCGGCAGGGAAGGTAATGCATGATTTTGGTACTGGCCTTGTTTCACGTTCTCTGAAGTGGAAGATGGATTTTCAACAGTCTCTGAGGCTGAGAAAGGCAAAAGGCCTACATTTCCATCCGCTGAGCTGACTGTCCCAAGCCTACCTCAAAATATAGTGACAGGGGGTCACTTTGGGATGCTGTTGCTTCCTCCCATTTCCAAGCTGGCACCACACAAACTGGGCTGGATCAGGTGGCGGGGTGCTACTCCACACACCCAGGCTGTGCCATTCAGCTGCAGCTGACAAGCAGCAAGGCTGTTCTGACAGCATTGCACTTGCTGGACTTACCAGCTCCAGTTTTCCACATTTGCAAGTCTGTGCATGACAACTCTTTTGTAGAGTAGCCATGAGCTGACCCATTTCCCTTTAATGCAGTAATTGCCAGACTGACTACCTTCTCCTTCAAGGTACTGACCTACCATGGCTCATCCAGTAATTACTGTGGATGCAATCTGCATTTACCGCAGCCTTTTTATCCATTTCTGTTGCTGTTGCTTTTTCTTTTATTTTTTTCCCTTTCCTTTTCTTTTTCTTTGTTTCTTTCTCCTTTTCTACTTCTCTTTCTTTTTCCCACCTGACCCACAGATTTACCAGCTTTGTGAAGGAAAATCATGGGTATTTTTGGCTCAGACATAATGATAAGAAAGACGAAAACCAAGAGCTTAATGGAAAAACTGAAACTGCTTCCCCAGAGCCATGTTTGACTAATGAATCCCATTTAATTCTACCAGAGACCCACACAGGGAGTTATGCAAGGCAGAATTATAAACCAATAAGACAGGACAGCAGTTATCATTGTTGTCTGCTGTCTCACCTTGCTGTGAAGACTGTGCTGTTTGGCTGGGACTCTTCAAGAGGAGCTGAATGAGAGTGACAAAGTGAGCACAGCACCGTGTCCCTGCCCAGGGCCTGGGGTACTCACCTGTATGTGACTGTCAGAGACCTGCTGCTTCTGCTTCCTTTCCCTGTAGCTGTTTAATAATGGCCATGGAAACAATATTCAGTTATTTTAGACACCTCAGTAGAGACTGGGATTTAAGACTTTGGAGTCGTTTATAGGCTCTGTGTTTCTCTCTGTCTGATAACATGTATATAGCACATGAGAACATGGGAAAATCGGGAAGGCTTGTTAATCTCCCCACAGTTAAACAGGGACTCTGTAGCAGAGCCTGCAGAAGGTTTGTCTGGTTTCCTATCTTGGCCACGAACCTCAGGGCTAAACTAAAAACACAAACAAAACAATCCTGTGGATTAAGGGATTTTCTGCTTTGTTTTCACTTTGTCGTGGTGTGCATAAGGATGACCTGAAATATTCTCCCTTTGAAACGCTTTTGCCTGCATTCTCTCTGTTTTGTTAGAAGTTCAGGAAGATGCTTTGGCTGCTGGACAGCCAGAGAACTGGTCACATTGCAACAGATGAAAAGATGGGCAAAACTAGGGATTTCGGTATTACAAGTTTTCATCTTTTTTCCAGTTGCAATTCCCATTTCATTTTTAAATGTCTAACAACTTGAGAAAAACAATGTTTGTTAGGGTTGCTAATGAGTTTTCCTAATACTAAGGGTGTGAGAATATGGGTTTCCTCCTATTTTTCCCAATAAGATATGAGAAAGACATGAATGACCTTTAAAAATAAAAGAGGAAAAGCTTAACTGTTCTCTTTATTATGTCACAAAAATAGGCCCAAACAGCAAATTCCTTAAAAAGCCACCTTCCTGCATCCCATCCAGCCCCTGAACCAGTCACTGTTCAACCACTATGGGCTACTTGGAATTGGTGTGAATAAAGCATTTACTGGATTTGTCTCAGAACACAGTCAGACAGAACTTTTTAAAGGGAAACCTGTTTTGAAATCATAGTCAGCTTGTCACAGCAAAAACCACAGAGGTTTTTATGCCACATTCAAGAGGCATAGAGGCCAGAAAGCATCTGTGTGGCCTTCCCTAGGATTAAGCACTGGGACTACAAAGACAGAAGAGTCTTTGTAGTTTCCTAAAAAATAAGTATTGGATGCAGACATGGGATAAGCCCCTTTTTGGGGGGGTTTACCCAGCTTCCCAGAACTAAAGGCTGCTCTCTGGGCAAAATGGAGAAACTGTGCTGCCCCTTCAGCACAGGCAGGGGTGTAACCATGCCTGAAATGGAAATGGCATCAGCTGCTGCAGAGGCTGAGTTGAGCATTCTCTTGCTACTGCCTGGAAGCAGTGTGCTGATGGCAGTCCTGACTCTTAGAAACACAGTTATAAAAATACTTAAAGCGTGATGAAATGCTGACTAATGCGCAGTTGCGTAGAAGTGTGACTATACGCTTCGCAAGAAGGGAAAGCAAGGTCAGTGATTTAACACAAAAGCCTTCGGGTCACTGAAGCATGGTGGGCTGGTGGCAACAGGGATTTCTGCCTTCGCTTTGTGATGTGTGTGTATGTCTAGGGGCAGGGGACATCAGGGAGAGTGAGAGGTGAGATTCTGGAATATGAATAAAAGTATAGTTTGCTGGGATCTGAGCTGTTTCTAATCATTGGAGGATTCCTGTTATTCTTTCCTTATTTATCACACATCACAAATAAGACAGTAATCCCATTTGGCACCTGACTAAACCAATAGGAACATGATCATTATTAGTACTAAGTGGCAAGTTATTCCTGCTGCACATAAATATGTCTGGCCATTTCCCTTATAGGACAGTGCTTTTAATTCCTTAAACTTTGCCAGATTTAGTTGTTCAGGGTAACATTGCACATGCTTGGTTATTCGGCTTCAGCTGAGATACTAAGAAAGCTTCAGCTCAAGCAGTCCAGCAATCTTCAGATGCAGAAGTTGTAGAAAGTTCTTTTAGTCTATATATTTTTTTTTTCTTAAAACTGTGTGGATGAGAAGCCTTTATGGTCACATGTCATGAAAGAAGGGTTTGAGAATCAACACAGAAATCATTTGGATGCCACAGTTGTGCCTTTTGCCTTATTAATTAGAAGCAGGCAAATAAAATGTAAACCTTCCCAAATTTATCTGTATAAAAAAAGGAAAACAAGGAGGAAAGAGGAATGTACATGCTGCCAGTACTAACGTATTGTGGTCAATCCTGTAAATTTTCCTGTGTGAAAGTAGTCTCCCCTGACAGCGCTTATCTGCAGCAAGCCAGTGGACACATCTTCCCCTCTCCATGAGCCCAGTGTAGGAGGAGGCTGAGCAAGACTTATCCTGCAAGCACATATCTCAGCCACTGATGTCCAGCTCCAAAGGGGCTCTGGTGCTTAGTAGGTGAGCAGCTTGGAGCAGGAGGACCTACAAGAAAGACTCTGGGAAGCCAGCAGCTGCAGGTCAAGCAGGTGTTAGACATCAGTGTTTTCGGAAAGGAACCAAACCTTAAGGGTGGTGGTTTCTGTCTCAGAGCTGGCAGCTGAGAACTCTTTTTTAGTCAATGAAAACAACTGCTGATTCCAGGCTGCTTCATCTGACCTTCAGCTAAGGGGGTGAGATGACATACCCTCTGCAAGTGCCTGCTTTCCAATAAAAGGGACCCCGGCCAAGTTGCTCAGCTGCAGACTGTGGGCATCTAAGCTTAGGTGAAATGGATCCTGCCTGAGGAGACTTTCTCTTCAAAAGTCATGCTGGGTCTCCCTTGTAAGCAGAGTCAGAAGGATCATCCAGGCTGGGACCCATTGGCTGGAGCCTTGCCATGAGCATTATTTGGGGCACAGGTGCTTTGAGTCATTTGTTAGCGGACAAGCCAGCCAGAAGTGTACTGGTACATAAGGAGGTTCATGTCAGTGGAGGCAAGGAATATGGAGGGTCAGTGGTTTGTCTTAGGTGAGACTTGTGTCTTCTCAGGCCATGCTGGGCCACCTTCTGCAGGTAAGCAGAGGTCAGCTCCTCTCTGTCATGTGCTTTTCTCACTGCAAAAATGCATCTTCACAGCGATCTTTGAAAAATCAATTTATACATGTTAATTCTGGGAGAGCTGGAAGTGTGGCAGATCTGTTCACAGAAACATCTGGAGGCTTCAGAAACATCTCACTTTCCAATAGCCACAGAAGGGCAGAATCTCAAACAAACAAAACCTTCTTTATGTGTTAAAACTTAAACAGGGGAAGTTTAGATTAGATATAGCAAAGAAGTTCTTTACTGTAAGGGTGGTGAGGCACTGGAATGGGTTGCCCAGGGAAGCTGTGAATGATCCATCCCTGTCAGTGTTCAAGGCCAGGCTGGACAGAGCCTTGGGTGGCATGGTTTAGTGTGAGATGTCCCTGCCCATGGCAGAGGGGTTGGAACTAGATGATCTTAAGGTCCTTTCCAACCCTAACTATTCTATGATTCTATTCAATGATTCTAACCAAAACTGGAAAAGAAATCACCGACCAGAAACAATGGAAGCAGGTTTTCAATTGGAGTGTCACCTTTCCCCAAATCTATACAATTGCAGTTTAATTTTAAACTTGAACCAAAAGCCAGGGGTGACATATGTGAGCAGTTGTGACAGCGTTTTTGAAGCTCAAAATTTTGAACACCAGAAGTTCATTCAAAAGGGCACTACCCTGTTTCAATTCTGTTTCAATAAAGTTTCATTTTGGGATGTTAAAACTGCAGCAATTTTCTGCCCTGTAACAGACCTCGGCTGTGCTGTGCCACCACATCCTGGGAGAGATACAATTGCTAACCTGGGATGGATGCACTTGACCCTTTTAATCAAGCTAACAGTAGTTTGGTATAGGCTCCAAAGTAGGTAAAGGCCTAAGCCATAGCCAGCCCAACAACTATTCCAGGAAACCCACAAAGGGGCAGAGTGACCCTGTAAGCATTGATGCATGTAAGCTTGGAACACAGATCATGCAATTAACACATGAATAGTGAGTGGATTTTCCAAGACTCATTAATCAATGAACAAATAATGTTGTGGGTACATGGAGTCTTGTGCATACCTTTCCCATCGCATGTAATCTGACTACTAGCCAACCACTTTATTCCATAAATATCACAGCCTAAGTGAGCCTTCTTTGAGTTCTCCTTGCCAGGCAGCCTGGCATGGAGGTGACCTCTCCTTGGGCTGAGATGCCTCTCAAGGTTACTCCTGGAGGATGAGGGACCTTTCACCAATAGCAGATCTTTGGTAAGTGACCAGTATAATGCATAACCTTGTACTATGGTAACTTTGATTTGTGCCTTGGTAGTTTTAAATCATTGTTCAAATGATTGTGCCTTACAGTAATAGAGTGAACCTTGTCATCAAACTTTATGTCATACTTTTACAACATCACATTAAACCCACTTTTGCTAATATCTTTGATTCTTTAAGCAATATAACAACATAACTTCATTGCAGCTGGAGGAATGGAGCTGAGCATCGTCTCCTTAAGACTGACAGCTTGTCTGAAGAGCTGCCTCCCTAAGCAGGACAGCAAAGGGCTCTGAGACCTTCTGCCAGTGGATAAAATAAGAACATTCTCTGGCTGTGAAGACATTAACTATTTGCAGCATCAGGAGGCAGACCGTGGCTGGGGCATGATGTTGGTGATTACTTGCCCATCATGAAGGTGGTGTGCCAGGGATGAATCTGAACCCAGGATTCAGTTCAAGTTCCTTTCAAACCTGAGGTGAAGCATGTTTTGAAACTCACAAGGGAAGACACTTGAGGAGAAAAATACCTTTTGCTCTCCTGCAGCCACTTGGATTAGCAGTGTATTTTGGAAAGCCTGAGTGATAAATATTTCATCAGTATTGAAAGGGAACTGTACCTGCAGCTTGAGTACTGTGTTCAGTTTTGGGCCCATCACTACAAGAAAGACATGGAGGTGCTGGAGTCTGGCCAGAGAAGAGCAACAAAGCTGGTGAAGGGTCTAGAGAACAAGTCTTATGAGGAATGGCTGAGGGAACTGGAGTTGTTTGGTCTGGAGAAAAGGAGGCTCAGAGCTCACAGATCTTATCGATCTCTACAATTACCTGAAAGGAGGTTGTAATGAGGTGGAGGTCGTCTCTTTTCTCAAGGAACAGGTGATAAGACAAAAGGAAATGGCTTCAAGATGTGCTGGGGGACGGGGGTTAGATTGGATATTAGGAACAATTTACTCACTGAAAGCATTGTCAAGCACTGGAATTGGCTGCCCAGGGAAGCAGTTGAGTCACCATCCCTGGAGGTATGTAAAAGATGTGTAGATGTGGTGCATGGGGACATGGTTTAGCGGTGGATTTGGCAGTACTGCGTTAATGGTTGGACTTGATGACCTTAAAGGTCTTTTTCAACCTTAAAGATTCCATGATTCTATGAAAAAGGTTCTCAAATTTTTATTTGTTTTTTCATTTTCTGTGCAGTGGCTTCTGAGGCAATCTGGAAAATTTTTGACATCTAGCTCATTATCTGGGCTCAGAGAAACAAGGAGAGCCAGCTGTCTCTGGCTTCCACCTTTAATGAGGAAAGCATGACAGTGCCCTAGGAACTGAGAACAGACGATACTGGGGAAAAGGAAGGTGGTTTATGCCTTGCTGACACTTTCCCATCTCATTCCCATTTTCATCTTTAAGGATGTGGTGCTATAATGCACGATGCATATTGCATGCAAAGCTGGTAAATACGAGAGAAAGCTGCAGTTCCTAGCTGTCCAAAAAACTGCAGTCTCCATTTCCCTAGAAACAATATTCCATCTGTGTGAGAATGTGCTTTTGGGATTGTTCAGCAGATTTTCATAAACAAGGACAATACATACACTAAATTGGTTTGTCTCTTACCAGATTCTGGAGCTTTTTCACTCCTTTCAGTATGTAAATTGCTCCATCCTTTTAAAGGTTGATGGTCATAGCAGCTCAGGATGTCTTCTGCAAAGCCCTGTGAACTGAGTACAAAGGGTGTCTCCTTTTTCTTTTCACATCACTGCCAGTCACCTAATTCCTCCTGTAACAGTGTGAACATAATGACAAGCCAAAGGAAGCGCTTACAGGAGCCAAAAAGGAAAGTGTGCTCCATGCTCTGCTTTTGGCACACTGGGATTTCCAGCAATGACTGCCACAGAATGCTGCACCCGGTGGCTAGGGACTGGCAATGAGCAGCTGCTAGCACTGTCCACGGGGCAGAAGTGGCCCTGTGACGATGCCTTGCTGTGGGCAGTAGCATCTTCTTGCCTTCTCCAGTCCAACACACATGAAGGTGAGCTACTGCACTGAGGCTTAGCTACTGCCTTTCTGACACCAGCCTGACACCTCAACAAAATGAATACAGCAAATGGGAGCAGGAGTTTCAAGAAAACCTGAAACTCATGACTGCTTTTAAAGAAAGTCTTCACAGATATTTTATCTTAAACATATTATCCTGTGGCTTTTGTATCTTGGGGAATTATTTGGCATCACCTTCATGTCATATAGAAAGGGTCGGAGTTTAATTTAATTGAAGTATTTGGTAGTGTATTTAAGAACAAAAGAACAGATCTGTATCTCTGTTCCAGGTTTTCTCCAGCATTGAGATATTTCTTCTTTACAGGAGCTGGGGGAAAGCCAGAGTCCAGCCCCTGTGCTCCACATGGATAGACACAACACTTTTGTGATTTGTAGAGTCACGGAACTAAAATGGCCAGGAATGACTTGCTGGGTGTTACTATTGTTCATTTGCTCCTATAACCAACTCCCATTTTCCCACAGCAACAGCTAGCTGTATAGAATCTAATAGGTTTCCAAATGTTTCCCTGCCCTTCAGAATAAAACTGCTGGGTTTAGAGGTTAGATTAAAAGTGTCAGGAAATTGCTTCAATAAGCTGAAATTTCTGTGGATATCAAAACCTTTCAGAAACCTTTGCTGCTTTCTGCCAATTTTGTCTCTAATCTGAGCAACTCCTCCACCACCAGGGCTTAAAAGAAAAATGCCAGGTTGAGATGAATGTGGTCTCTCCTGAAGCTAATGAAACCCTTGACTTCACGGCTGGCCTGGGACCACACATTGAGCCAGAGCCAGAGGACAGACCTCAGCAAGAAAAACCAGCCCTGCCCAATGAGACATGTGCATCCCGAGGTTCTTACTGCAGGTACATACAACCATGGCTGCCCTCTGCAAAACCATTTGTCCAGTTTATGCTAAGACCACAAATTCTTTAGTTCTGGGGTGCCTTGTCCTACCCTGGGGCACCCCAGCCACACAACACAGAGCAGCTTCATGTGCAGCTAGCACAGGGCTCACAACAGCAGAGATGGTCCTATGCTTCCCTGACCAGAGTCTGGTCAGGCATGGCACAAAGCAGAGTTTCTGCTAGTTCTCCTACTGCTGCATAGCTCAGTGTTTAAAGAAACCATTCAGGACAACTCACACTTAAGAACAAGTGTAAGAATAAGCACACCTAAGAATCTGAGCAATTTCAGTTGGCCTGCATCTGCCATATGAAGCAGGCTATGCCCTTCTCTCGAGGATAGACTTTCTTTAGGTAGAGTCTTTCAAGGACAGACTGCACCACTGGTGCTAAGAAAGCGTTTGGAAGAGACAATGGCTTTGTCTTTGCAAAAGACATCTTGGCAAGGACATCTATTGTTCTGGGGCCTTTCTCTCCCATGCCATCACCTGGGCACTGAAGCACCTGGGCTTTAGAAAGAAAGCTTCCAGCATTAAAACACTGGACATGAAGAATGTTTGTTTTCAGGAAAAAGGGGATGAAAGGGAGCAAGGAAATGGATTGGCAAATGACAGGATCGTAGTTTATAAATATATGAAGGAGGAGCCCATACTTATTAATGAGCAGCTTCTGACTGTACCTCTTCATGGAGCAGATATGGTTCCAGACCAACAGGTAGGTGCAAGGGTATTCAGGTGTTTATTAAAAAGGACCTTACAACCCTAATGGTAGATGATCCCCTGCAGGACATTCAGCCCTGATACCAGGTGGCACAGGGACCATGCTAGTGTAGGAGTGGTGATGGTGTGAGCTGGCTTCTAGACTTGGGGAGACCATCAGGGCCAGACATGTGCCATGGACCACCAACTACCTCAGCATCATAGGCAGAGTTCTTCTAGTGCCTGTATCCCAGAGCTGGTGCAGGTTGCCTTTCCCCAAGGGCCCAACTGCAGCTCTGCTAGGGTGTTTGCTGGAAGTCACAACATGAAGCAAGAGCACAGCAGTTCTCAGAACTGCATTTTTTCTCGTGCTGCAGGAACTCATTACATTGACTCAGTCCCGAGGAAGATGTTTTCTAGATAAAAAAAATTCCCCAGTTAACCTTGACTTCCCAAAGGATGTTTATAAAGAAAAATGAGGTCACCATAGCAAAAAATGACTGACAGGGACACGTGGAAAATAGTAAAACTAGTTAGTGGCACATGAGCTCAAAAGGAAAGATCTGTTTCCCATTACACAGCTAATTTCCCATAAATCTTAGCTTGAAGCTCTTACTTCAATGAGTGCCAGCCCCAGCCAGGCTTTTATTTTTTTTCTTTAGAGTTTTGAGTAACATATGACCAACAGGCCTAGCCTCACAAATAAGCATGCAGAAGACTCGTTGCTGATGCTTTGCACTGGTGTAATTGACTTTTATGGAGTTGCTCCTGATTTCCACTTATTAAGAGGCTCCAAAACATGACTGCAGATTGGCAAGTTATCACACAGCACCTCAGCAGCAGCAAGTGCCTGAGCAGGAGCTGAGCCTCTGACAGCAGAGGTTAGGCTTGACATCATTCAGCTTGCAGTGAGAGAGGATAGAGCTTACTGAATTGCCTCATATCTCCTCAAGGCTGAAATGTCAGTCCAGACAGTCATCGCCACTCCCACTGGGCATGGAAGCCAATGCGTCTGACCCTCTGCCAGGCAGAGCCTTCCATTTCTTAGGACGCTCTCGGTGCCCTTGTTGTTGCCCCTGGCTATTTTAGGATGTTGTCTCCACTCACATCCAGCAATGCTGGCTCCAGCCAAGCTACATGTCCTACTACAGACATACAATGTGCTGAAGCCTTATATTGGACAGTGCTCACCAAGGTCTTGTGAACATTTATCTTTGTCAGTAAACCTGTGCCTGCTGGGGATGGCTGGTCTCCAACCATCACAGCAGGAAAGAGCTAGTTGGCATGTGGGGTGTCATGTGGGGCTGCTGTGCACCTTCTGGAGGTTCACCATTTGGTGGCACTGCCTCTTCAGAGATCTCCACCTCCAGAAGCTTCTTCCAACCCCTGCTGTGAATGAGGACCAAGATATCCCTGCTGAAACCCCAGGGGCCCCGCAGTGCAAAGTGAGAATGTTAGGAGATGGGACCAAAGCCACAGATGGGCAGGAGGAGGAAAGCATTGCACCTGCCTGTGGGAAGCCAGTGAGAATCAGCCTGGCCATGGGCTCTGCTGCCCATGGGCTCAGTCCAAGACTGAGACTCTAAAACCTGCTTGGGGTTGCAGACCACAAAGCTGCACAGGCTATGTGCTAGCCTGCCAGGGACCTCCCACATAAGGCAAGCATCTCATTCTGTTTCAAGAAACAGCCGTTCTTTGTTGAGCTAGAACAAAGGTATATTTAATGCTTTTTTTATCTTACCTATATCAGGCAGTGGGTGCTGCAAGGTTGGATGTAAAGAGGAAATGGGAGAAGGAGCAAGCATGGTGTGGAGGGATTTGGTGAAGCTTCTTGCAAGCAAGGGGATGGTTAGTAGGGAAAGAGAAACACTGAACCTTTAAATGTTACTGTTAATTAATAGTTCAAAAGCTCCAGTGAAATAAAGCATTTTAAAATATTGAGTGTTTCATAAGGATTTTACAGACACCATTTTTTCCGAACAGTCCCAAGTGTTTAATAAATTGCATTTATTTCTCCTTTAATCTGCCCTTTTTTATTCATGAGCTAGCTAAGTGAGGTCAGAGAAAAAGAGTGAAAGAGCATTTTTGGCAAAGGGAAGCTTTCAGTATGTCACATTTAATAGAAGTAATAAATGCACAAAATCACAGGATCTAAAAAAAGGCTTTGTACAGGGAGATTAATTTGCATCTCTACTGGATATCTTTCCCTAATTATCTTTTTGTTGTTGTTCTTACTTTGTTTGCTGTGTGAATGAGTATCAAGGCATTTCCTCTGCCAAGTGGAGGATGGTTGACACAGTTCACTGCAGAGCTGAGATCCTTGAGCGCAGATGAGTCATTGAGAGTGATGCAAGCTCCATGCTTGAAGTCATGCAAGAAGTGAATTGTTAGGGAAAGACACCCACGGGGACTTCAACTTCTTTTTCCCTCTCTTTACACTCACAACACTTTATAGCCTGCAAGATCGCCTGTGCAGAGGTGTGCCAGGTGTTATTTGTGAATCCACGGCTGGAGTCAAAACAATCTTCTTACTGGTTTCTGAGTCACCCTTTATTGCTGGTTTGTAGGTATTGAAACCTGTTCTGCGCCAGTAAGGCCAGGCCAGAAAAACCCTCTTACATTTAGTCTTTTCAGCAATGGTGCTGGTTTACTGCATCTTTTAAGGACTGATGTTTTCTCATAAAATATGAGGAATAAGCTCCCAAAGCCTGTAAAAAAGCAAATGTCACTCCTATCTTCAAGAAGGACAAGGAGACCCGAGGAACCACAGACTGATCAACCTGAGCTTCATCCCTATAAGCCATTTCCAGGTACATGAATAGCAAGAAAGTCATCAGTCAGTATGGTTTCATACTGGGAAGTCACGCTTGAGTAACTTGACAAAGTTGTATGAGGAAATGACTGGCCTGGTAGATGAGGGGAGAGGAGTGGATAGTGTCTACCTGGACATCTGTGAGGATTTTGACACTGTCTCACCACTGGTGGCTCACAATAGCAGGCTTAAGTACTGAGGTGTTTCGGTGGCCTCTGTTTAAGGCGGTCACTAGGTCTTGTAAACCCTGCTTCAGAGGTGGAAGAGCAGTGAATTGCCACAAGCCAATAACCCCTGGGGACAGCCCTCCCTTAACTCTGCAGCCCAGCTCACTGGATTCACTCCTTCCCATGTGCTGCGGGTCTCACTCGCATGCCACCCCCCTTGCAGCAGCTTTGACAACATCCTGCCAGCTCCCACAGGCAATTTCTGTGGAAGTCAAATTGGACCAAGGGCAGGACAGGAGCTGGGGTTTACACATTGCGGCTTCCCACCACTTGCACTACCCACATCTGCATTCTAGGTGAAGAGGCTGCCTGTTATCACAGGCCTTTTCACTTAAGCTACTATGTTTTGCCGGCTAACTTGCGCTCAAATCACATGCTGTTTATCAGTATACTTATTTTCTCTAGAGGAAGGTGAGCAATTTAATTAATGCTGAATTTCAGCTTGTAATAAAACAGGCTTTCTCACTAACAGATGAAGATTAATGCAGATCCTTTCTCTTTCTCAAGACTTTATACTTGGCTAGCCTGACTCCTTGCATGGATTCTGCATGTTTGAACAAGGAGAAACTGTTTTTCAGGCATCTTTGGCTGGTGCTGTGCTGAGATCTCCTTTGTTTTCTGCAGCACAGTGGTGATTGATAGATCTTGCACCCATGCCAGTGCCTGGAGCTAAAAACCTGAGGATTCTGGGCAGGCTGGAGCTAGCGAGCTGCAGGGACACCAATGAGTTGCTCTTTAGCACCCTCCAACCACCTAAATTAGGAAAAAGAAGAGACATAAAAATTGACTTTTTTTTTTTCTGAAATACTGAGGCAAACAGTGTAAATGCTGTTTTGCAGCAGCAGAGTTCACACTGTAGTTCGAGTAAACTTACACACCCCCTCTGGCTCCTAGTATTATTCTTGCATTACATGGAGACCAGACCAGCCTCATCTGTGAGCTAGAGGTGACATTTGGTGCAGTCTAAATGGGGAAGGCCAGGCTGCCACTCGCTTTCTTACCTGTTCTTGCACCAACATGATGTAATCAAGGATGGGCAAGTAAAATGGCCTTGAGGCCCTAGAGGACACACTTGAGCAGCTGTGGTTTATAGGCCACCTTTGGTTGGATTGCCTTTATAACACCATAGACTGGTCTTATTTCCACTTCGGTCATCCAAAACTGTGAGGACAAATCCTGCTTCTTGATGTGACTCCCTCAGATGTTACAGGTGTATAGTGAAAAAGAGGAAAAGAAGGACAGAATCACAGAATCCTAGAATAGTTTGGTTGGAAGGGACCTTCAAAAGTCATCCGGTCCAATCCCCCTGCAATGAGCAGGGACATCTTCAACTACATCAAGTTGATCAGATCCCTGTTCAATCTGACCCAGAAGGTTCTCAGGGAAGGAATATCTACCACTTCTCTGAGCAACCTGTTCCACTGTTCCACCACTCTCATTGGATATTTCTTCCTGAAAAGAATTCTAGTCTGAATCCACCCATTTTTAGTTAAAAACCATTCCCCTTTGTCCTATTGATACAGGCCCTGATAAAAAGTCTGTCCCCATATTTCCTATAAGCCCCTTTTAACTATTGAAAAGCTGAAATAAGATCTCCCCAGAACCTACTTTTCTCCAAGCTGAACCACCTTACCTCTCTCAGCCTGTCTGTAGATCACTTCTATGGCCCTCTTTTGGACCTGCTTTAACAGGTCCACATCTTTCATGTGCTTGAGGACTCTTTTAATGCAGCCCAGGATACAGTTGCCTTTCTGGGCTTTGAGCACACACTGCCAGCTTATGTGCAGTTTTTTAACCACCAGTACCCTGCAGTCCTCCAGTGCAAAGCTGCTCTCAGTGCCTTCTTCCCCAGCCTGCCTTCATCCCACAGGTACTGGAGGTTGCCCTTAGCCAGGTGCAGGACTTTGCATTTGGCCTTGTTGAATCTCATGAGTTTCACATGAGATGACTTCCTGAGCTTGCCCAGATCCCTCTGAATGGCATCCTGGCCCTCAGGCATGTCAAAGTGCATCACTCAACTTAGTGTCACCTGCAAACTTGCTGAGGGTACATCAATCCCACTCTCTATGTCACTGATGAAGATATTAAACAGCACTGGTCACAATACAGCTGCCTGAGGGATACCACTCATCACTGATCTTCATCTGGACATTGAGCCATTGACCACTACTCTCTGGATGTCACCATCCAGCCAGAGGAGCAACTGGGAAGACACTACCCCTGCAAGACACCTGACATCTTTGCTGCTGGCCCTTTGCCTTCTATTTTCCTACTTCATTCCTAGAAGAAGGAGGACAGTGGGAAATTATATGCAATGTAGTTAGCATCTATCCACGCAAAATCTGTGTGCCCAGAACAGTTTTCAGTCTCTTCATGGTCCCAGAGTGGTGCCAGCAGCAGTCTGCTGCAGCTTTTGCTCTTGCATGTTTCTTTCTGTATTCATGCGTTTTGCTTCTGCTCCTCCCTCCTTTCACCTTTCCACATGATCTTGAAGCCAGCAACCATGCAGTGAAGGGGAAAAGTTTAATTCAAGTGGCTACTGGGGAGATCCCAGACCAAAAAATGATCCACAGCAATGAGGTATGATACTGGGTGACTCTGATGATCCTGAATGCCCTAAGTCTTTTACCTCCTCCCCACTGAAAGAAAAATAGGTAGATAGGTACATCATATAGGTCCTGATACCAACAAGTGTGGTGCTGTACTATGGCTGGATTCACCAGTAGTGCTTGGAGGAGTGTCAAAGGTGTCTCAGTGATCTCCCCATCATTGCCACCACCTCGACAGCCAGTCTGACTGGAGCATTATTCCTGGCAGAGGCTGCAGAGAAGGAGAGTGCTGGAGCCTTCCTCCCCCTCTGCAGCATCACTTCCTGCTCAGGGAATTGCCAAGGCCAGGAAGGGAGCTGGGTCTCCCCAGCTGTGCAGAGCCAGGCCCAAGAGAGGAGATAGCTCTTCACATTGTGTTGTAGATGTGTGGAAACACAATGCTGCTGCAGCACTGGGGTATCACCCATCTGAAGGCAACATACAGCAGACCAATAGGCATGCTTCCACAGGCACCCCAGTAACTTGTAGTAGCCTGAGAGGCTCAGCAAAGATGCAATCTCCCTTTCCTCTGCTTCATCCCTCCTGCTTCTCTGCAGGATTAGAGAGAGCTAAGTCCCGTTCCTACCTGAAAGTGAGACCTCACACTGCAACCAACTTCAAATGCAGTGACAGAAATAGGCCTTCTCTAATCCTTCTCTGAGAGGGACTGAGTCTCCTTTCAGCAGGGAGCCTGCAGTTTGACTGCCTCTGCCTTGCCTAACCCTTTGCTTTAACATGCTTCATGCTCTATTTTCATTCCTTTTCTTCTTCACCTCCTAAAAGTTTCTGCAGTTGCCACGACTTTTCAAATATTTCTACCTGCCTTGAAATGGCCTCATTTCCACTTCTTAAACTTTCAGTAGTGCCCTGTTAGGCCAAGTCTATTAACATCGCACAGCAGCAGAACTGAAGAAATCATCGTCTGCTCGGCACAGCACCATGAGACCCTCTGGGTTCAAGAAGGCGATGAGCAATTGAGGCTCATGCTCAGAGAGAAGCAGTCCTGACACACTGCGTGCTAAAAATAAGTATACAGTCATAGCTGGTTACCTGAGCACTGTCAGGCTCACTGGGGGAGATGAGAACTTCCAGGGGATAGTTCAACCTCCTTCAGAAATCTACTGTTTTCTGTTTGTCTCCATTTTCTCAGTCTCAGTTTATCTGCCTCCCTAAACATTTCTGCAGAATTTAAGTTTTGTTCAAGGTGGCATTTAAGGTAAAATATCCATCCAAATTAGATTAGTTCTGGATCATTAGATCCCTTCCCAACTTCAGAGCAAATACTACCAGCCATTTTCAGAAGTGCCAGCACCTGATGAACAAACCACTATTATCCCTGCTGTTGTAGGCTTGTCATCTCCTGAGCTGTAAGCAAACAGCCAGTGTTATTCTGCCCCAGTTAAATAACATCATTTCACAGGTAATTTACACTGAGGGAAACTACAGCAACATGTGTTCTAATACCTGAGAATATAATTTCCAATATAAGAAAGCAAGAACTCTGGAAAGTGGCATAAGCAAAGCTCCATTAAAGCTGCTCAAGGGCAGTTTACACTGAGTTTGGACTTAAGTTCATTGAATAATCAAATTTGAGCACCAGACTACTTTACTGGATGCCTTATTACACCCAGGCTGCTGACACTGCTCCATGTTCTCCTGCATCCAAGGCTTCTACCTTGGGCAGCTACTACCTGGGCATGCCTACACAAAACAAGTGTATTGCTGTCAGTGGTGTTTTAGTACAGTGCAATGGCTGTGTTCAGGAGCATAAGGGCAAAGCTGTTATTCATCTTCTGCATGACAATGATCAGAGATTTCACCTGGGGGGAAATCCCATTTTCTTTATTTCCTTTGCCTCCACCTCCCCAGATCCTGTACCCACAGCTCCTGTATGCCGGAACACTTTAACCTACTACAATATGAAGATATTCCAGGTGAAAAACCTCCCACAGGGGCTATAAGGTTGGGGGACAATGCTCCAGGCTTGAGATTGTGAATGATAGAGGCCTTCAACCCCCTGAGTTTAGAGAGAGAAGGATGAGAGAACACCTGCCTTGGCAGGGTTGTGGGGGTAAGAGCCTTTCCCTGTCACATTAGTGGGCTGTGCTGTCCCTCTGTGGTCCGTGGGGATAAGGCCATGGTGGTCAATAGCAGGGAAGTTTCTCCTGGTAAGGCAATTTGCAGTGTATTCTCAGTTACGTCGGGTAAAAATGAAATGTGTCCCAAGAGGGCACAGCCTTGCCTGACTGATTAATTACTGTGTAGGGATGCGCTTCAGGCAGCTTCATATATTGTACAACAGACGGTTTCATATAGCATTGCAGCTAAATCAGTGACTAAAATCCTACTGTCAGAGTCTGCAAAGAGCCAGCTGCCATGTTCATATGCACAATCATGGCAGTATTGCTTTTCAGTGTCCCAAAGGACACACAGCCATTGGCCATGGATGTCAGGACACAAGGTCACATAAATCTGAGCGGCAAAAAGAAAGCCCATCAGCTGAGCCAGACCACTGCAATGAACCTACAGTTCTCAACATTTACTATTCTGGGACAAAGCAGCCCTAACTGCTTTTAAAAAGCTTTTAAAAAAGCTTTTAAACTGGCTTTCAAAGGCTCCTATTTAAATCCGTATGGACACTGCTGAAGCCAACACAAGTGGCACAAAAACACGTGAGTGCCTGGCATTTTCCCATGTGGTACTCCAGTTCCGTACTCAGAATATGTGAAACCCAACGTTCCATTTACCAGAAATGGTCTGGAAGGGCTGAATTGTCTGTGACTATTTGTGGAAAAGGCCTCTCAGCCCAAAGCACCCTCCCAAAACACAGCACACAGAAATCCACTTGCCCCGAAGTGGGGTGCGCCTGCCGCAGTGCTAACGAACACAACCGGCAGCGCTGCCTCTCACTATGCTAAACTGCCAGTGAGCACAGACATTCTACTTTCTGGACTCGGGGAGGCACAGGAGGAAGGTGTGATACCTCTCGTGCTGAGAAGGACCCTGTATGCCCCCTTGCTCAGAGAGCACATGCAAGGAGCAGATCTTGGTGCAGGGAACCTGCTGCATTAGCCCTCATTTCAGGGACTGGACTGGATCCCAAAAACAGTTCCTGCCTTGAGGTTTGCAGAACAATAGTCCTTTCAATTAGTGGTTAAACTGGTATCTTTGCAAACTCTGGTTATTTCTGGTTTTCAATTGGCATAGATAACAGTTTGTTACCCTTTTTCTCATAAGCTGGTTTTAGAGTAAGTGTTTTCATCATACTGAGCTCTTTTTAATGAAATACTTTGTTCTTACTGAACTGATGCCTCAGCTTGTCTGAAAGCAGTTGGATTTTTATTCAGTTATTAATATGCCTAAGTAAGTATTGCAAACAAAGGGAAGATGTGTAAAGGCACTTCCAAACTGGTGAATTGTTTGGGGTCTGCCTCCACATTCAGTCTTCAGCTGCTGCAGCACAAAATGTAATCTTCCCCGTGAAACTGGAACACGAGAATCTAATGTTGTTTATGAGATTGTTCTCCTCAAAAACAATGAAGTGGTGACCTAAGTTAAAGGAAGCACAGGCTCTCCCTCTTATCCCAGCAGGACACAACTCAGGCACGAGGAGGAGAAAAGGATCACTGCTGAACTTGAAAGCCTAAAAACAACTAAAACAGAGAAAGGCCCAGAAATGTTTTGGTCCTTAGAGAGCTCAAGCCTTGTAGTACGAGAGAGCAAACTTAAAGAGCAGCAGGCACTTGACAAACCCTGTCAAGCACAGCTGGAGCAAAGAGTCTGCAGCATTCCTGCCACCAGTGCTGGGAGCAGCAGGGATTTTCAGCGTCCCCAAGGTGGCCATGCTTGCAGGGGCAGGGACAGGGATATAACTGATGGGTGGAACAGAGAGAGCGCTGGGCTCTCTCCTGCACTGCAATCTGCCTTCTCCTTTTGCACTGCAGCACTGGGCAGAAGCAAGTCCCAGTAACACCCTGGATGCTGATGTTAGGGAGTGCCACATACCCATGTGTTTGCAGTAGTAGCTGATGCCTTGGTAGCCAGCTGACTCTTAAAAATAGCCTGGAGGGGAAGGGAGAGGCAGGTGCTCTCTGGCTTTCGCTCTGGTTCTTCAGCTGCAGGCTCAGGAGAGGCTTTTTCAGCCTGTCTAGTGAAGAGCAGGCTATCAAGACTAGAGCCAGGGTTTTGTGCCATAGAAGTAAGTCAAATGAAGGTAAAGTAGTTGATGAGACTCACAGATGAGCCTGGGCTGAAGTAAGCTCTTTTATTTAATGAAAATGGGAAGAAAAGGCAGGTGAGCTTTAAGATACTTGATAGCACAATTTTCTGTTCCTGGAAGGCTCTTGTCTGTGAAAGTGCCATTGCCAGGAGCAGAGGTGTGAGAAAAGGCACAGAAAAGCTTTCAGGGCCATTCACTGCAATGCCGTAGATCTCACAGACCAGAAGGAAACCTGTGCACAGGAGACCCCATAGCTATTAACAGCTAAAGGTAAATGCACAGGAGAAAACTACTGAGTAAAGAGCTTTTCATGAGATGAGCAACCACAGGCAGTAGGCTGCGGAAGCAAGTGTTCCACCAGCTGGAAAGTGCCAGGTCCTGGCCTCTGGTCTCTGAGCAATGCCTGGACCCTCACCAGCAAGCATCCCAGTGCCTGTGTGTCCCAGTGACGCAGACTCACTGCTCTCTAGAAGCTCTTTTCTAAATACTTGACCTCCTTAACCAAGAAAACAACCAGGGAAGAAGTCATGTTTCTGAGCAGCCCAGCCTGGGAGATGGCCTGTCCGCAGGCTTCTGGCACCCAGCGCCTCCATGTTGGAAGGAGTAGCCTATGCTAGCCTAGGCAGCAGATAAGACAGCAGTGTCCCTGTAGAAGATTACTTTTGTGTTTTCAAAGCCATTAGCTTTGTTTGAACTCAGCCAATACCAGACTTCAGTGGGACCAGAACTGCATCCTGCTGGCAATGGCAACTAAACTATAAATGGTTTTACTGCACCTTGAAAAGTTCAAAATAATGTGTGAACACAAGGTTTTGTTATTAAAACCAATCTGGTCTGTATTTCTTCCACAGAGCCAGTTTTTTTCCCAAAAATATTTAGACCTCAGTTTGTTATTATCACAAGACAGGAAAGTTTAACAGTATTTGGAATAAACTTCCCTGGTCCACTTACAGCCATCCTGGCAGTAGCCTTCTTGTATAGACAACATGATTTAAATTAGAGAGAAGATATAAACATGAGTTTGGTTTTCTTCTGAACTGCTGTGTGCATTCCAAGGAACTTTAAAGAGCACTTCCACTGCTAGTTTTTAAGAGAAACTTTATCTCACTGAGATTAAAGGATTAGTATCTAAAAAGAGTTCCTAGACAAGCCTGAAAATTTACAAAAAAGGAAGAAACATGTTGGAAAGAGAAGATCTATTGGGAACATGGCAGCGACTGTTTCTAAAAACTGTAGAAGAGAGCAATGCTCTCCATAGCCTGATAAGACGCTTGTTGCTTTATCCACTATGATTTGAGAAACAGAAACAATCCAGAATGAATTTCATCTGGCTGGATCAAATGGGCTCCACAGGAAGTTCTGTTTTCAGTTGCTTAAGGGCAGGGATTACACTGTGTGCATGTTCCCAGCCAATCCTTTTGCATAGGCCCTGATTGCCTTACAGCAGGAAAGCCTGCTCACCCCAGCAGACATTTTGCCCAAGGGGCACAGTGCACTTGTAAAAAAGCATAATAATGAGTGATTACAGTATCATGATACAGAGATCTTGATAGCTGAATCTAGTTTATTGATGAGATCAGATTAGAGGGTTAGGGCCTGCCTAGGTGAAGGAGGGTTTTTTAGCTAATGAAACTCCAGGTAAATCCTGCAAGTGTTTCAGGAAAACGTCAGACAAACTCGACTCTGCTTCTGGCACTACACTTCTCCCTCTGGACTCTGTTTAGCAAAATACGTGGGTTACATAAATATATACCCAAAGCTAAGCAGGTAGGTGATGATAGCTCTGAAAATGAATGGAGATTTTTGTCTTTTTCTGAGGTATCAGTCTTGCATGTGCTCAGGATAGATGGTGTCCTATGACTGCAGGTGCTGAGCTCTGAAGAGGTGTGAGAAGCAAAGATGCCCTTTGGCAGTGCAGCCAGGGAGTTTGCATCAAGAGGACTTCACTAGGGTAAGCCTGTGAACCTCATGGTTAAAACATTCTTCTGGTACCTTCTGCTTCCAAATGTCTTCTGCTGACATCTGAGTGGAGAAGAAAGCCTCCACTGAGTATGAAGGAAACTTTCAAACAGGAAAGGAGAACATCATCCAGCTGCATCCTCCACAGTCTACGTGTTGGTGGCCTTTCATTCATGCACCATCCAAAACATGGGGCAATAACAGCACTTAATTCCTTTGGGCCAGTTTCAAGGCAGGAGCAAGCATAGCTGGATGGTCCCTAATGAAGACCTGTCTAGCCTGCTCTTTAAGATCATCAGTGGAAGAGGTTCAGGAGCTCTCCAGGCCACTCCTTTCACGGCTTCACCACTTTGTGGTTAGAAATATCCTCCTACTATCTCTTTGTGTCAGCTTCAGTGAGCTGCGTTTTGTCCTATGCTACTGGACAGACAGACAGAGATGCTTGCTGTCCTCCCTACCACACTCAGAAACTGTTGCCCACTCCTCTCCCCTCAGTGCTCTCTTTTCCAGAGGAACTTGTCTAGCATTCCTCCTGACTCAAATTCCTTAAATCTCTGTCACAGCTGCCCATCCTGGACAGTAGCCAACCATTCTTAACTTGGATTTAGCACACAAGCCCAAGAATCATCATCAAAGATCAGAGCAAAATCACAGCCTGTGATGTTCTTACTGATACAACCCAGAGTACATTCATGCTTGGGGATGGTTTGTTTGATTTTTTTCTTTTGGGGTGAGGAGGGCTGTTTTACTGCCTCCTTTGGGTTTGCACATTTTATCCATGCTTCCCAAATTCAACTTTTTACTGCATTCAGCTTTGCTGGTTGTGCTTTTCCCCTGACTTACAGATTCTGCTCTGAGTCCTACTGTTCCCTCAAGCAGATGTGCAAACTTCCCTCCAGGAGCTTCATCGTTCTACAAATGAAATTTCATCCTCTACTCCACTGTCTGAACTTGAAGTGAAAACCAAATTGACTAAAATCTCTGCAAACTTTTGTAAAGAAAAATTCATTACAGGGTGAACTATTGATAACTTCCCTTTGGGTGCTGTATATCAAGCAGTTCAGCACCTACCTGGTTATGATTTAATCTCTGTCACGTTTTCTTTGCTTGTACAAAAGAACACCATCTGTACATGGCAACAGCATTTCTGAAGTCATGATGCAATGTGTCAGCTACTTTTCCCTGTTTACAGGATCTTGTCAAAGAAAGGGATCAGGCTGGACTTGTGTGACTTGGTTTTGAAATATCTACTTTTGATATATTTGCATTTTATCCTGCTGGTGTTTATAAAGTTGTGAATAACTCATGCAAAACTCTTTCAGGTACCAAAGGGAGTCTGACTGGTCTGTCTTCATGCACGTCCTTCTCCCTTTCCTGCTGTTGTTTGCTCTTCTACAGTGTGCTGTGATCTCCTCTTCCACCCCTGTTGCACACTCAAAGATAATTGCTAATGGTCCAAGGAGAGCTTCACCTGGTCCCTCAGGGTGAGTGTCATATGCCCATCCCAGCCTATCTCATTTCTCTAATTTATGCCTTATATTTAAAACATTTAACCAATCTAAACATTTTGACACAGAGAAAATAACAGGGAAACATGAAATAATGGTTATTATGCCTTCATTTATCAGTCTGCTGACTCAGGAGAAGTAATGGATCTTTTATGTCCCATTACTTTCAAATAGAGATAAACATTAGATTTATTATGTCTAATGATAATAGTACGCTTATAACCCTGTTTTAAAAATAACGCTTTTGCTACAAAGGAATATCAGGTTTGAATTTCCTCTTTATATAGCTGTGACACCTTCAAAGGCTATTCTTTATCTTTTACAAAGCAAAAATCTGCTGTATTTTTGTTTTTAAATCCAACCAGGTTTTTTTACCCAGTGGTAATGGAAGTTCATAATTTTGTTTCTTTCTCAAATCAATCAAATGGTTGCCATGGAAATAATTCTAGATGGAGATGGGTCAAGAGAAAATAATCTCTTGCAGAAGATTGCTACTTGTAAAGCTCATAAATTATAATAATTTAATCAAAAGCATAAAGTAGTCAGTCTAAAAACCTATGCAAGTATAATAATTCAATTCAACTTCCTGATCTTTCTCTCCTGTGTATATCTTCTACACTATTGTTAAAAATCCATTACTAATTAATTTCTAATATGGTTTTCCAGGACACAGACCAGTTGGCCACTAAAGTATTCTGCAAAGGAAATGAGAAAGAATTGCAGTTTGATAAGATAAAGAGCATTGTTCTTGCATTTGCTTGTCACTTTGATATAAATGTGATTTCTCCTAGATACAGGATCTTTTAACTTTCCCCTTTCTGCCCTGCTGTACTACTGTGGGAAGGCTTGCAATGCTTAATCCGTGTCTAGGTGTAGTTCCACATCCTTTGGGAGTATTTTGCCTCGAAGACCCTGGTCCCAAGTTCAGTGAATAAAACCCAAGAATTTTTGGAGAGAAAAATTTACTTTTTTTGTTTTATTTCGTTTTTTTTTTTTTGCAGTTAGAAGTGATTGTAGATACTAGCTGGATTATGAACTAGTTTATTATTGAAACTGTGGTTTGTGTTAAAGCAAGGAAATCCCATATTAATAACATCAAGGAAAGACCTGATTACTCTGGGGGTAAACCTAATGCATCCCAGAAATTCCAATTTACTTTTCTTTTGTTCTTATTAATTCTCCTAGGAACACTTGCAGTACATCTGCCACACCTATGCCTGTGAGCTGTATTAACAGAGATTTATCCCAGGCCTTCCCCTAGAGTTCACATTGTCCTTCTCATTGTCCATCTATCTATTCTCTGCATAATGCTTTTCCTGGGCCCAGATACATTTTTGTCTCAGAGCTATCCAGTGCCCTTCACCCAGGGCTGTCCTAGGTGTTGTGTTTGAAAATAAGCTGCAATAAGAGATTGGCAAAAATTCTTCCCATTTCAAAGGCAGCTGAAACAAGATGGATTTGTTGAGTGATTTGCTCCTCGCTATCGATTCCACTCTTATGAACCCAAACACCCACCTCCATTGTTATCCTCCAATCCAGCTTCTAATGATGTGTCATTTCAGTTTCAAGGGCAACCCATGAATATGCAAGATATATTTTTGCCTAAAAACCTCGGAGAAAGATGTAAGGAAAATAAAACTTGAATAAAATTACAAAATATAGAAGAAGAAAAACAACAAAAGTAAGAGCAAGTGTCCCAGAAACTCAGAATTAACCAAAAGGATCTGATGGTTTATGATTAATGTCACTGTGAAAGAAGTAATTTTTCCTTTCAGGAATGATATAGGGGAAAGTATAGACTAAAAATAATGGAATAGCAGAGTTACTAAGCCATTGTTTATGTGGCTTCAAAAGCAGAGAAGGACAGGGTGTTACCTCAGCTGGTGATAAGATTTCTAAAGAGAGAGAAGCAGGAAAATAAGGAAGTCTGTAAGATAAGTTCTAAAATAGCATGTCAAGGCTTCCAGCCTCTCGGTATTGACAAGGCATTTAGTGCAGACAACATCCGCTCCAGAGTGCAAAGGGAAATGGAGCAGGACAGGGAGAGGTCCAGCAGACTTCTTTCCAAGGTCATATGACCCCGTGCGCTGTGGACAGATCAAGTAAACACGAATGAGTTTTCAAAGGCACCAGCAGCTGCCACAGATGTTCAACAGCAGCAGTGAAGAAAATCCCAAAATTTTCAGGAGCGTGTTGGGAAGGGCTGGAGGAGGGAGGTTGTTTGGTACCAGGAGAAAAATCTAGCCTTTCTGCATCCTGGGGACCACCAGGAAATCCCCCCTAGCAGAGGTGCCTAAGCTTTGGCAGCATGAATATGCTTTTCCTCTTTGGTTTTTCTTCCTGTATCTAGGAGAGGGTGGCCAGAATGACAGCTCACAAATGCATACTTCAGCTTGGAAAAGCATCCAAATTTAGAAAAAAACATGGGAATTTCTTTCAATCTCACTGAAGTTAAAGGGAGCAGACGTGTGTGGTAAGAGTTTTATATGAACTCCCAGTTTGTAGTCAGATTAATTTAGTTGATGAATTTTTAATCAAACAAATAATTTCGGAACTAATCAAATGAGAGATTTATTACTAATATGAATTTATCAGACAATTTCACTTCTTTTTTTTTTTCCCAGATGATTACTTATTCTGACATGACAAGTCAGAATATTGATAGGCAGGTTTAATAGCAGGTTACTTAAAGGGCGCCTCTTACTGTTCCTATTCACCAATCAGTTTTGGCTTTTGAGCAGAATAATAAAAGATAACTGTATAAAAAGCACTGTAAGAAATTCAGACCAGGAATGTTTTTGTGCTGAAATTCAAAAATACTAAATCACCTCTTACCTCCAAATAATTAATTGTTATCAACAATCAATTTAATAACTCTAAAGAACAAACATCACAGTGCAAGTGAGGTCGTGGTGATACATCCTCCAAATTATTTGTACATTCACATATCTTGCTGAACTTTGTCACGTAAAAGTCATCATTTTGGGTAAGAAGGTAGCCTTGTCCCCAGAGGCTTTGCATTTTTCTTCCTTATTGACCTACCATTGTAAATACGTATTATTGTAGAAGAGCACTATTGATTTTCAGAAGCTCTTTGGAAAAGCAGTATCTTGGCTTCATTAAAAATTGAACAGCATATATAGTAATACGTCTTGAAGAGAGCTGAGATGGTCTGCATTTAGCCTCTAACTGACTAAAGAAATAAGTCAAAACCCTTGGAAAAGGTGCAGAAATCCAGCTGGGACTTGGGGTTCTAGTCTTGGTCAAGCTTAGACCTACAGGTCTGAAGGAATCTCCCTGGCTGCTGCCTCTCTGTGGAGGTACCTCAACTGCATGGACAGCTTAGGATTTTACCTCAGACTTTCTGAAGAATCAGAACTTTTTTACCGAATGACTAGATACATGAGTTTAGCTAGGCTCAGCCCACTTTATGCCTAAACTCACTCGTGATCCTGATAGCAGATGTGTCCCTGCCCTCCCTGGCCCGCTAGAGGTGCTAGGTGTCACTGCCATAGCAGATTCTTGCCTCCATGGTCACTATGCAGCTCGTCTTTGACACCGAAAAGACATTTCATGACAATGCCTCATTTCAGTATCTCTGGGGCATGTAAGCTGCTTCAAAATCCTATTTAGGACTCAACTCTCCCATGTGTGTGTAAGGTCCCTAGGTCTCCTCCAGAACTCAGTGATGTCAGATGTTGCAGCATGTGGTAGCAGTGATGAGTATCCCATCATCAAGGCCTGTTGCTGGATGCTCACTCTAGTCATTCTCACTGGGTTTTGGCACCTTCAGGAATGAGGCAGTGTCTGAGAGGTAAGTTCTCCGTGGTTTTCCAGAACTCTCTGGTGTTTAAACTACTCTGGTGCAGCATCTGGAGCTTATGAGAAATGAGTTGAGCTCTGGGTTGGAGACTTGGTCCCTGGGTGACCTGGAGGTTCTTGATGTTTATTGTCCTGTCTGATGGATAAGGCTACATAAACCTCAGAGGTAAAGAACAAAGTGAAAGTCTCAGACAGGATTTCTGACAGTTTTAAAACTTTTTCCATCAGGCCGTTCCCAGCAGGCAGAAAAATCCTGGCTGAAGAGTAACGGCTCCTGAACTAAATAGCATAAAAAGATGTCTTTTATTATCTTGCTTCAAAGTACAGATCATGACCATTAAGTTATTCAGGGCTACAAGTTCCAGACCTCCTTCCCCCCCCAGCTTTCATCTACCCACCACAGGAAAAGGCTGTAACAACTTCAGCATTTAGCACAGGCTATCTTTCTCTAGGACAAACAAAACCCCTCCACAACCCCCTCCAACCAACCTTCAGACCCTGGTCAGTCTTATTTCAGCATCTGTGCGATGTGCACAGTGACAGACCAGAGGCAGTGTTTGTCAGCCATCTCCTCACTGACCTTCAGGTGAGAGCAGCCTTCCCCAAGCCAGCCAGCAGAAAGGAAAAGGTCTGCACTCCAGACATGGCCGAGCTGGGGTGTGAGCTGCAGCTTTCCCCAGTGTGCTGGTCTGGAGGCTGGGAGCAGCCCCCTCCAGCCTGCACAAACCTGTGCTGACATGAAGCTAAACCTGTGGGTGTCCCCTGTCCCTGAGTTCCTGGGGAGGCTCTGCAGAGGGACTCCAGGCTGCTGGAAGCACTCATATCTGCCAGGGAGAGGTGGGAAACATATCTGATTGCTCAAAAAGCAACATGTAGGTATCCCTCTGCCACCCCCACCAGGCACCTGGGACAATGCTTGTGGACAACCCCCATTGGCATCCCCGGGGAACAGACGCGTAGGGCGAGGGCACATATTCTGCTTCACGCAGGATGGCTGTAAGGTCCCCTTGGGTGCCAACCACCCCAAACACACACATGCACACCTACACTGTGGCTGTCAGTTTCCTGGACCCCACCCTGCCTTCTGGTATGCCTTCAACTTGAAACTCCCATGGTCATTCCCTCCAGTGCGCTGCTCTGTCCCCGTTCTGCTGCTTAGCTCTCATGGAGTTTGTTGGAAGTTAGCACTTTCAGTGCCTCTGCACCAAATCTGGCTAAAGCTGCTGGGAAAAGGTCCTAGTCACACATAGAGCAAGAGAAGAAACATAATAGGTATGTTAATGATGCCCCCCAAAAATATTTTCACCCATATGGCAGGCAGGGAACATGCAGGAGGCAAAGCAGCAAGTTGAGGAGCCAGGAGAGGTCATCTCAGTGTTTACCCTCAGCCCCTCTCATGTAACTTTAATGGGGTCATGGCAGCCTGAGCTGGTCTCAGGGTCTTACGGGCATCCTGCTCCCTCCCCTGCCTCCTTCAACACCACATAAGGGTGCTCATCAGACTTCTCAGCAGGCTCATCCAAAAAAAACCCAAATAAATAGCTTGCATTAGTACTCTAAAATAAAATAGCAACATTAAATAAAACACTAGTAAATATAAAAACATAAATAAAATAGCAACATTAGTACTCTAAAACGGCTCAAACAGACTGCAGTGACAGTGCAATATGGGTCTACAGGAGAAGATGATGGTGAGATTTTGGGATAAGGCAGAGGGCAGCGCCTGGGAACTGGTTATTAAAGGGCTGGGGTCCACCACAGCAGCTGTGAGAAACAGGAGGGGAGCTTGGGCATCAGCAGCTCTCACACAAGTGTATACAAGCAGCATCTTCACTGGTCTCAAAACTGGAGCCGGTAGCCAAACAGTACGAAACAGGGGGTTAGATAGCTTCACACTTTTTGCAGCAGACAACTTTCCACTTTAAATGGGAGTTTGATTTCTTACATCAGATAAGACTACAGCCTCTTAGGCTCCATAGAAGGAGGTTACATATGGAAGTGCAGAGGAGTATAGATGAAATATAAACTATCCAATCTAATATATTAGCATATATTTGAGTGACGAATGGCCATTGCCTTGTGAACAGCTTGCTGCTACACCAGCATTCTGCAGCAGCAAATATACAAGATGAGATATTTTGACAGTATCTGAGCCTCCTGCATTCATGTGTGGTTCCCGAGTAATCTGGAGCAAGCCATGCATCACCTCCAAACCCTCATGAGGCTGAGTTGAACTGGCCTTGTGAGGTGATGGCCACCTTCTGAATGCCTCCAGCTCTTCTTTAAGTGAGCAGAGAGGGGATGCTACCTTCCTCAGCAGGACTATGTGGTGCTCCCTGCTTCTCTACCTGGAGCTTCAAGCCAACAGCTGGTCCAGTACACAGGAAGGTGAGGCTCATCCAGCAGCAGAGCCAACTCCCACCCCTCAGGCTCACAGATAACGTGTGATTGGGAAGAGCAGGTGGAGGCAGTGAGCATGCAGAGCACCCGAGGATGTCCCTGCTGTCAGAGTGGTGACCACCATGCACCAGCTGGCTTGCTGCTCTCAAGGTACTTGTCACCACCAGTGGTAGCACCAGACAGATGGCCTTGTGCCAGAGCTGGCTGCCCACAGCCTCTGTGGTGCTTTTGAGGAAACTAATTGAGGAGGAGAGTGCTTGCATGCATCAGCAGTGATACCAACAGCCGCTAATGCCATTGGCCAGCACTGGTGGCTGCCTGCAATGAGCTTATGAAAGAGATGGAGCTGGACAAAGAGGCAGCGTGTCCTGGCTCTGCCACTGCTGTGAAACACTTTGGGGCAGGACAGAGCAGGAGTTTCCCTAAGGGATGCATGGGATTGCTTGAGGCACATGCTGGATGAGTCCAGGGCCACAGACATGCCCCATGCTGCACAGCCAAGCCTACATATGCAAGCCCGGGCAGCTTTTTACTCCAGGGCACAGCAGGATTCTGGAGGGAGGAATGGTGCCAGTTACATGAGAGAGAACGAGATGTCTGCTGGTTTAGGCTTCTGCATCCAACATTGCATGGCCATGAAGGCAGGCATCTTCACTGCACTTTGCTTTCGGTCTTCATGGCTGGTGCATTTTGGTTTTGCTTTAGACAGAGCTATGGCAAAAGCAGCAGAGGGAGCTCTGGTGAGCTCTGTGCTACCACCGCCCAGAAGTCAAAATAATGTCTAATTTTGTCAGGATCATCCCAAAAATGCTGTAGAAGTCAGAAATGGGAGAGAACAGAAAATACTGTGGAGCTTTATGTGGGGACACAGAAGTGTGGCTGTTTTGCAGCAGCGCTGGTGCTCCCCAGCAGACCTCCCTGGGGCAGAGCTATGGGCGAGGCATTTATAAGCCATTTTTCAAAAAAAGCTTTTCCAAATGTACCTCTGATAAGCGTCAAAGCCAGAAATGGCCGCACTTGCAAGCTGGTAGGTACCAGGAAGACAGTTTTGCTGTGGCTGCCCCTTCATGTTTACAACACAAAGGAGGGAAACAGCCCTTGCAGGAAAAAAAGGCAGTATTTCCATTTAAAGGCAGGAGGAAAGGATGCAAGACAATTCGTGTGTGGCCCCAAGGCAGCTCGTTTGAGACAAAAAGGAAAGCTATATCTGTTCAACTTTCTTAGACAGACAAGCCATAACTCAGAGCACTCTTTTGCCAACTCCTCCAACCAGCTTTCCTTTAGCTGCTGCAATCTCCACTCATTCATTTCCTCCCCTCCCTCTCCACCACTTCTTTCATTATCCATTACAAGACCTTTTCATGGATATCCCCTAAAATGTACCATTTGTCGAGGGGGTTGCAGTGCTTGCTTTCACTTCCAGCTACTGGACATTTTGAGCCAAGGGCCCAGTCTTAGGTAATAAACATACCCTTTGTAAAATGAAGCAGAGTTTAAGTACCAGCAAACACTGTCTGTCTGCTAGATGGGGGGCTGGTCTGGCCTTAGCCAGCTATTGAGATGTCTTTGTGCCATGTTGCCATAGCTACCCTCCAGCTAAATAGGGAAAGAGCTCCTTTGTCCCAGATTAAGACCAGCAGACTTTTGGAGCGAAGCCTGACAGAGACTGTGGGGAAGAAGCTTGTCTGCAGCTGCCAGGACTTCTGCGCTGCTGTTGTGTGCATTGGGCTGGAAACAGATGGTTGCTTGAAATAAATTTATATACATATGTATGTATGCATATGTACATATATTTATATATATACACACGCACATACAAAGGCAGCTGTGGAATGGTTGTGGTGAGGGACAGGTTTGCCAGCAAAGGAGGTGAAACCTGAAGTAAAGAGGACTTGAAAAAAATCAATCAAGAGCCCTTGCAGCACTTGATGCTGCCCCCAGGGGCAGCAACCAAAATCCCTGCGGGGGCACCACAGGTCCTGACCAGATAGTGTATTTCCAATTGAGGCTCCCAGAAAACTCACATCACACCAACAGGCACTCTCCTTTCTCCTGCCTCGTGCTAAGCAGTGTTAGTGCTGCCTGTGTATGCCCTCACAAACCCATCTTTGCAAACCATAGGTGCCTGGAATGAGGGGATGCACGTGTCTTTGCAGGCGCTGCTGCACAGGCAGTGCAGCATGGCCAGAGCAGGTCAGCGGGGCAGGCACAGCAGCTGAGGACTCAGGATGGACTGCAAAACCCCCATGGAAAAACAATGAGGAAGGAGCCTAAATCCCCTAAATTCAAAGGGGATTATCCCACAAATGATTTTTTTCTGCCTTGACTGGACTTTTAGTTCAGTAAAAGTGAGTCTGAGTGTTCCCAAAACTGACACGGGCAGAATCATGGTGAGCTGTGAACATTTGTGTGTTCTTGTGCTTGCCGTATTGCACATGCACTGCAATACCCATGCAGCCATTACTTTCTTCCTGAGTGCACTCAGTGAGGTGATGTTCCACACTTTATTCGCCCCCATCAAAAGGTGAGGGTTTCCAACAGGCCTGATCTAGTTCCAGCCCTGAGTTTTGTTTCTGCCCACAATGGATTTGCTAAAACTACTCATTTTTTGAGGGTGCTTAAACAGCAGGGAGAATTTCAGACCTCCTGAGGCTGAAATATGCAAGAAAATAGACTGCTTGGGGACTGAATTCAGAGGAATTTGTAGAAAAAGGGCTGGATACATTCAGTAAAAATTTTGGATTATATGTGAATTCATTTTAAAGGAAAGACTGAAAACATGGAAGTAAAGGGAAAAATATGACAAAAATATAACAGGGCTTTACCAAGGTCACTTGAGTCAGGCTAACTTGATAGCTTTTGGTGATAAGAAAAGTAAAAAATAAATGAGCAAACAAGGCTCTCTATAGGCTTTTTTGGACATGGGAAATGCTTTAGATCTAATCTGTCTGGACTTCAGCAGCACTCCTGATAAAAGAGCCACATGGGAAATTACTGTTTGTGTTGGAAAAACCAGGGACTGGTATTTGCGCTGAAGGTCTGTCAGGAAATAGCCACGAACAAACTCAACAGGTTCTTCTGAAAGGAAAATGATAGGAGTTGGGGGGACATAATGGATGAAATTCCTTGGAGCCAGTTTTAGTTAGTTTTCCTTTGGAACAAAAAGTAAGCAAGGGCTAATGATATTTGCAGACAGTACACAGTTGGGAGGCATCTGTGAATTGGGAATAGCATAAAGGAAAAACACATTATGTTTGAAAGTTGGAGCAGAAGACCTGGAGCAAAGAGTTCAAAGTACCTGTTACGCACTAAGGCTCCCTCTACACTAATTAATTAAAATGAGCCAGGGCAGGTTTATGAACTGCCTTTGCGACCACCGGTAAGTATAAATGTTTATGTGCCTCCTGGCACTGTTTCACCGGGGCTGACCAGCTCCCTGCTAGACAATGCCCAGGCACGCTTTGGGGATTAACTCTGGCCAGACTCTGCTTCCAACAGGCTGTTTGGATGAGGTCACTCCAGTTTGGAGATTATGAGAGTTGAGCTGTGTGGATATGAGCCATGCCATGCTGTCAGGCCCTGGCTCACTTTACTGGCCTGCCATAGATGTGGCCTCAGAAATTACACTGTTTTGCTGTAGAGTGCATTGATCAGCCACAAAAGGGCTGTGAGTACCTACCCAACACACACAAGACAGCAAACACAGTCACAGCTTGCATCAGGAGAGGGCCTTCTGGAGAGTGCAGGCATATTTTGGCTCCTTTACAAGGTTTTCTGGGAAAAAAAGTATGTAGCCATGGCCTCCCCTAGCCCAGAGTCGTTCCAGCTAGAGAGGTTGGCATGCAAAGAAGTATCGGAGGCAGCTGCAAACTTGTCCAATGAGAAGGACTTGAATTAATTTGGTCAGTTTAGTCCGGCAAAACAAAAGCTGAGAAGCAGTTCACTTATGCTGTCTATCAATACAACAAGGAGGTAAACACTAGAGTAAGAAAAAACGCATGTAAGCTAAAGACACAAATGCATACCAGCCAGCCACAGATAACTTTCATCTGGAAATTAAAAGCAGTTTTCTAATAGATGGAGGAGAGTGGCCCAACTGCAACCTTGCAGTGGAGGCAGAAATGAAATTTGGTTTAGGAGGGGATGGCTGCACATCTGGGAGCATATGTGACATGGTGGCTTGTGGCAGCAGAGATTGGTCCCACCAATCCACACAAAAGCCACCAGTCCAGCTTCTTCTCTTCTAAATAATTCATAGGAAAGCCTGCCAGTAATAGCCACAAGAAGTGATTCTGGGCCTAATTGTTCTCTCCGTCCATCAAGCTCTTTCAATGACCTCAGCCGTTGTGTACGTTAGATGAGGCAGAGCTGCTAATGGAGACCAGCATCATGATATGCACAAGTGCCACACGCTGTGCTTGCCCCTGGATTGCTACTTGAGCGTATTGCTTCCTGAAAGGCTTTTTATTAGAAAACACATAAAAAAAAAAGAAATAAGAATTAAAAGAAGGCTTCCATTGTGTGTAATTAACTGCTATCTGAAAATGGTTTAGAAGGCAAGAAATTGTGCTAATTGCTCTGCCTAATAACTGTACATCCAATTTAATTCTTTTTGCTTTTTCCACGCTTGCTTGTCTCAGCTATTAGTAGCATATTGTTTATTAAACCAGTGCTTTTCAACCTGTGGTCTACAGATCCTGGAAGGTATTTCGTCTACTTGTAAGCAGTTGTGCAAAAGGTACTTAAGAAAAGGCAATTTGTTATAGGAACCCTAGGTTTGCTATATGGAAGTCTCTGTTCAGCTGTCCCCCACACTGTGTGTGAGCAGGATGGTATTTACACAGTGAACAAAATCAGACTGTAACTCATCCAGCCTCTGTAGATACATCCACAGGCATATCCTCTCTCTAATGCACCCTAGAGGTGTAGGTCCTGTGTTTCCATCACATAAAACACATACAGCACACAAAGCCTGCAGCTGGGTAGGAAATGCATATCCATGTGAGAGAACTCAGAGAAAGCTCTTTGCATGTCAAAAGGCAGCGAGACCAAATTATTTTGCCCTGCAGCACCTCCTGTGCTCTCACAGTGGGAGATGGCTCTGAGGAATCTGGGGAGCAGTTGAGAGGCCCCGACTGTTGTGGTGGAGGAGGAAAAGCAGAAGTGAAGCAGATGCTCTGTTTCAGTGCTGCTTTGCACACTTGCCTTTTAGCCACATCATTCAGCGCCCCTATGCAATAGTCATAACATTGCATAGTTTAGTTTTTATCTGTTATTTAGTCATGACCTGATGACCCAAAAGGCAGAATTGGAGAATTGGCAGCACCATTCAAATCCTGCAGTAGCTCTGAGGTGTCTCCTGAGACACACTTTGCAAACCTCTCCTGCTTTTTAGGCATCAGCTGCAAAGTTTGCATAGAGATCCAGGGTTATTTGGACCCAAGAACTTTAATCTATTTCTAATATTTGCGATTTGAAGTCAGGTGCATGTGCCAATTTCCCTTTCTTTAAAGCTGACAGTTAGTTACAAGTGATACTGGAATATGCAGGGAAAACGCACCAGTGTTTCAGGTATGGGGCTCAGGTGAAGCCAGTTAATGTGCCTGCTGCACCTCAGAGGGGAACAAATCATTTAAACTTTTCTTCCTATATCCTGGCACTATGAGGAAAAATGTGCTCAAGAACATGAGAAGTTCAGGCTACAATGATGGGAGTCTTACAAACAGGCTCCACATCTATAGAAATCTTTTAGGCATGATTGATTTCAAAAGCATAAAGCCTCCTGAATACTTTGGTGGCTCTGGGTGTGAGAGCTTGCATGTACGTTGAGTAGATTTCTTCAGCAGTGTGTCTACAATACAAAAGAAGTTGTCACCTTCACTGGAGGATGACAACGAGGGAAAGGCATTGCCCTGGCCATCCACATGGGAGCCAAGGATTGCGGTGACCCTGTAGCTTGCATTAAAGGAAGTGCTGCTTTGCCACCACAGTTGGTTGTCCAGAGAAGCTGTGGAGCTTCAGTCTTTGGAAGCATTAAAAACCTGACTGAAGATGGCCTATAATGACCTGCTGAGCAGGGGTTTGAGCAAGAAGATCTCCAAAGATCCTTTCCAACATCAGCTCTTCTGTGACTATGTGATACGCATACATATGCACACACACACATACAAATAAACACACACACCCTCAGGGCTCAGACATGCAGCTGAGTGGCAGAAGCTCAGTGAATTACTATGCATTAGCTGATACCAGTGGAGCTTACGCATCCATCTGCAGACATCTGCATGTCCAACATAGTGTAAAACTCTTTTACTGTGGTTTAAAATCAGTCATGTTACTCCTTTCCAGAGATCTGTTGGAAGGACACAGCAGCAGTCACCATGGCTCAATTGGCGTGTGGTAACCTGTGAAGCTGTCATTTGCTGAGCTGCCTTGCAGGTAAATAGATTCAGCTACAGTTATAAATAAAACTTTTTTAAGGCACTAAAATAATGTGTTTGAGTAATAATTCAGTAATGCACAAAGCACTGTTGCCAACAGTAAAAGCTCCTAATCTGGGTAAACTAGTGATTTAAAGCAAAAAGAGAAAAGTTCTTCAAGAAGATTGCTCTTTCGCAGGCAAATATTGGGAGCCAGACTCACCACTGAGCTCCATCTGCTTTGTGTCATGCTGTGACGCATCTGAGTATCACCAGGACCATGTGGAGCAGCTGGAATATGCAGAGAAGTCTGGGCCAACAAGCCTTCATCCTTCTTTGGTCTGTTTCTTATGTCTGCTCTTCAGATACCTAATGACAGCCTCCCAAATGCCAACAATACAGTGGCTGGCCTGAACTTTCACAGAAGGAAGTTTTCTACTTAGAGGATTGTGAAGGCAAGCCCTACTATGTGGTTTCCATTCTCAACCAGGAGCCATATGCCCTCTCCTACTGCCTGGTTCCCCATGTGGGAAAAATTCATATCACTTCTTCATGGCTGGCCCCCTTTTGTCTGTCTTGGACACCAGAAGGTCTCTGAGAATGGAATACCTCTTGCCAGGCTCATACAGTGCCCAGATCCCACAGGGCCTGTACTGCAAAAGTAAAGGAAGATGTTTGCTAGGAATTTGACCAGTATCGCCTTACCCTAACAGCAAACTTTGTGATGCTGTCTGGAGAAAGCCTGTACTGATAACCTTCTGGGAGGAGACATTTAGTCAATACACTTTGTGTGGAAAGTAAAATGTAGGTAGGAGCAAGGAATGAGAGCTCTCTTAATCATTGTCATTGATTTTCTGAAATGGTTCCATGTCTGTTCCTAAGAAGGATGCAGTGACATCCTATGTTTATTCAGAGCCTGCTCTGGGTGGGAGGAGGTGGCCGTGCCAATTAAGAAGTTTAATTAAAGCAATAACCTTTCTGTTCCAGAGGTGGGGGCCTCTCATCTGCCAATTTATTTTCATGAATAAGTCATTAATGCAGGAGCAGCTGAGGGCTTACCCAGACAGCCCAGGTTTGTAGTGCATCTTCTCTGGTTGCAGGAAATCACTGCAGATCCGATATCAAGGCCTTGAGGTAAAACTCAAGAATACAAGTCTAAACAGAGCAGAATTATGTCTGTGATATTTTACTGCAGTGTTGAAACCTCCCAACAACAGGGACATGCTGTTACAGCCCATCGCGAGATTAATATAACTGAGTTTCATATACATGTCACACCCAATAAATCTTCAGAAGCACCCAATTCCCATTTTTTGTCTGGCTGCTCACTGTGGTGTTTACCTCTGTTGATCATGCTGCTGCATCAGAGAGAAGAGGTGTTTATTGTGTCTGAACCACAGATGGCTGACTGTCCATCTGCCTGTAATGTGGTAAGTTTCTCAGTGAACAGATGTGACCAAACTCAGATGGTGCCATGAGAGAGGAATCAGAAATGACAGCTTATGACCTTGCTTGTGACTACCTGATAAGTCAATTCTGTATTCAGCTTGGTCTGAAGTCTGAAGTCTGAAGTAACCTTTGGAGATTACTTCATTCCACATGATTCACTGCCTTGAAGCTAGCAACTCCTGTCAAAGTTGGTAGAGGTACACTGGTCTGCAATTTGAAGTATTACTGTATTGATGCAGGGAGGTGAACTCATGAGCCATTAAAATCCTATTTGTTAGAGATTTGCTAGCACTTTGTGACTATTCTGCTGCTTTCCAAAGTAACTGAGTCATCCGTACTGAAGGACAAAGTTTGTCCCCCTGCACCAGGTGAGAGCTGAGTCAGCATTTGAGTGCTGCTCATCATTGATTCATAGAATGGTTTGGGTCATTTTGTGGAATTGAAGATATCCCCCATACAATGTTAGTCCACAGAAATTTACCATGCTTGTAGAAACAGGTAAGACAAACCCCATGGTTTTTTGCTGGTACGTGTATGGATTGGCGCAGGTACACATACATGCCTGTGCATACAAGTACTCATGCACATGACACAATATATGAAGAGTCAAAATTAAGTAATTTGGAAGCTGGCCTAAGCATTGAATTGTCAGTGATGTTAAGCAAATGTTTAAACATTGGAGTGGATTCAAAAAACCTTATGGAAATCAAGTCCCCTCTATAGAACCACAGGAAGAACCAAACAGCTGAGGTTTCCAAAGCTAATTTGGGGTGGCAACTAAATGACTCCCACAAAACTATATGACAAATTATATGGCTAAATCTTCTGGTCTGCGCCTGTTTTTCTCCATTACAGCCATCCCCGAATCCCTGAACCTACTTTGAAAAACTGAACCAAGTGTCCAGACAGCAGAAAGGCTCTGTGTTGGAGGTTGTGTAACACCAGGGCTGGAAAGCCAAGACTCAAGCTGATTCAAGCAGGTATAGCTGGAAGCAGTGAGGCAAAACTGAGAAAAAGAAGCTGCAGATTAAATGTCAGAATTGCTTTTTCCAAAGCAAATGTCTATTAGCCTGGGGGACATTGTCCAAAGAGGGTTATGGAATCCCCATTAGCCAGCCCTTTCAAAAGCTTTGCTATACCAGTAACACTCAATAATACATATTTTGGAACAAACTTTTGTTGGCAGGGAGACAGGAGGAAAATTAATAGATCCTTTCTGGCTCTGATTTTTATAACTCTTAACATTGAATCTTAATACAAGAGGTTATCTTTATAGCAGACAGTGAAAGATTTTCCCTGTAGATTACCACTTGGAAAGCACATGCTGCACTTCTTTAAAGTACAGGACATTTTATACTTTCATTTGATTTCAAGTAGTCTACAGCCAGCTTTGAGTTAATATTTTAGCAAGAATCAACGGCATAATTAAACTTTATGGATGTCCCTCATCAACAGCTCCATGTGACCAAGTTTACAACATGGTGGTACTTGGATAAATCATTTTGTATTTATGGATGGCTCATAAAAAGGTGGGATAAGGACTTAGTCACGAGGGATGATGGAGTAATTACACTGAGTGGTATGGCTTTAAGCATAAACACAACTTGCTATTAGTGGTAGGAACTGAAATGTGTTTGACTTAAAGGGACAGTGCTACGTATTAAAAAAGCCTCATGACAGGGCCTGGTGTTTGGGTTAGCCAGTCTTACACTTCACCTCCAGAAGGATATTCCCTTCTATCTTTCTGTCTCTATTGACTCAAAAAGTCAACATGCAAAAAATGGTCTAATAGTTAGAACCATTCTAGGATGCTCTCTTTGTCCCAATGGAAAATGTGACTGGACTTAGTTATCAGATAAGTGCCCAAGTCAGGCACTGTAACAGATGGCTGTTTTCCCCTCCAAAAGGCTGATAGCCTTTGAGTGATCCCAACTGCTCACATGCAAGGCCAGGATTGTCCAGCCTGAGCATCTTGTTCCTCCTTCTCTGGCCACCTCTCTTCAGCCCCACAGCTACCTTCAGGACCTTTTGAGCCCATCAGAGGAAAAGAATGTATTTTGTCACATTTCTCCAAGCAAGCTGGGCACTCCTTTCCCCAAGCTCATTTCCTGTCATTGAGTAGTACACACAGAGCCCAGCCTTAGCACAGCTTAGCCTAATGGAAGCTACCTGAGATGGAGAAAATCCTCAGTAAACCACCCACACCAAAGCATATCTTCATCCCTTGCAACTAACCCTCTCAGTGCCTGGAAAAGCAGTTGGATTTGAGGAACTACAATTTCTTTGCCAGTGTTGGAGCTTGGGTCAGAGCAGGACATACTGCCCAAGGGGAAGCAATGCTCAGTGGGGTATGTAGGCTGATTTACTATGCCCCTGGTCTCCCTCTCTGGTCTCCCTCTCTGCCTGGGAAGACTTGTGTCCTAACCAAGTACACAGGCAGTGCAGCTCAACACTGCGCTCCCTCTCTCAGCCCAGCTTCCCAAGTACTCTTACCAAAGACAAGCCTGTGGTGCAGGGAGAGGCAGCCTCTTGATTCCCAGGAGAAATAGCCATCCTGCCATGTAATTATAGAGCAGCAGCTTATCGATGATTAATGGCAATATAAATTAATTATGATAAATAGATGAGGGGAAATTAAAAATAAGCAAGCTGAGCATCACTGGCACAACTCACTGCCTTCTACTGCGACAAATGTTGTGCAACCCCAGCAAGGTTTTTCTCCATACTGCTTTATCGTTGCTTCCCTTAAGAAAAAAGGTAACAGTTCTAATATCTGCCTATCTTCCAGTGAAATCTTTCTTAAGACACAAGTAAATGACCTTTTTTTCTCTCTGTCTAATGTACAACCCTGCTATCGCTGACTTCTTTTACAGTGCAAGGATTTTGATAGGGTTATACTGACCAAACCGTATTTATAAATGATTGCAAAACAGAGGGCAGGTCATATTGCTCATCTTGAAGCAAGTGAGGAAATGGAACACGAAAGAAGAAACAGGTAAAAAGGGAAAAGCAGGGGGAGGGAAAGAAAGGACAAATAATTAATATTGTAATTTGCCGCACTGAAGTAGCCATCTAAGTTAATAAAACCTATAGTGCAGAGGTGTGATTAACAAATTCCTTATAAACCTGATGTGCTTCCTTGCATGTGCGTATGTTTGAGGGAGAGGCACCTCTAGGTGGTTACTAGTCAAAGCATAAACACCTCTAAACGGAACACTTGCCTATTTGGTGCTACTGAAAGAGCTCACCAGTATCAGGGAGCAGGTCTGATGCATTAACTCCTTCCATTTTTTTAATGAAAAGCATGAAAACCACTGAGCTGTGCAGCTGGAGCTCTGTGCATGGTCTTTGAAGAGGTAGAGCACCTCAGTGTTCAGCAGGAGCAAACATAGGGTGGTGGGGCTGAATGGATCTGACCACCAGCTGCAAGGTCTGAGCACCATCTCCTCTGCAGGCACCACCAGCTGCTGACAGAAGCAAATTTGAGAAAATACGGTGATATTTGGGCTCCTTTGGACATAATTTGGAAGCATCAGTAGATGCAAATAGCATCATCAATATACCAGCATTTTTTCTTAACGCAAGCCTTCCTCTCTTTGAGAAAGATATCAGACACTTGTACTCTCATAGCTGTGTCCTGGGCCATGCTGACCACTGTTAACACCAGCTGGCTGCCAGCAGCCTTCAGCCTTGCTATGCCGCATTGTCATTCTGAAAGCTACAGATAAACTTATCGTAAAATTTATCTGAATTTATTTAAGCACAGAATAACCTGTCAGAAGGAGTTTGAGTTTACTCTGACCTTCACCTGATACACAGCTACAAGCCTGGCAGTATGTTAGTATATTTAAATCTGGAGTGTAAACACAGACAGCCTTGCTGTGCTCCTCTTTTAAAGGACAGTTTAGGATTCAGAAACCAGCCATGGACTGAAAGAAATTGGTTCAACCAATTCATTGTGTTTCCTTCCTAACTAACTGCTGCTAATCTGCTAATCAGAGGAAAGGTGACCCTTTTTCTGTTTGCTGGAGGTTGCTATATTAAGGCTCAAAGTTGTCTGTAGGGAAAATAATCACTTATGAGCCAAGATATACTTAGAGTGTCATTTTGGAAGACAAAATGCATCACTGCTGTCATGCCTGCAACCTGCTCACTTTGCACATCTTTAAGCATCCAAAAGCTTACAGAGTGGCTCATATTCTTCTGGGGAGGTTGCAAATGTTCTTGGCTGGGCCTTTTCCTTAACCTCCTCATGAAACTGAATTTTCCCTGGCAGCTTTGAAGCACAGGGTTAGTGGCTTTTCCTTCTGCCCATGAATTTAGCTCCATCTCTAAATATTTCTTTTCCATTTGGAAACACGTTGAGATTGCAATCTGTTTCCAAGGACAACCAGGTCCCCAGTGGCAGTTTTACAGGCTTCTCAAAACAATGATGCTCAGTGTCGCACAACAGTGAGTATGAGAGAGAAAATAAATGCCCGTAAGAAACCTAAAATCCTCAAATTTGATTTTATCTGGCTGGTTTCAGAAAAGTCAGGGACTGAGCAGACATGTTGCTGGAGCTTCTTTCTTACTGCTGAGTTTGTGCTTTCTGGCCGCCTACTTGAGTCCTTCCTTGGGTGATGGCACAGGTCCCTTTATCCCCCCACTGCTCCCTCCTGATACTTCAGCTCTTGTTCAAGATCCCCCAGAATAATGACACAGTTTGCCACACTGTTGTTAGAATGGTGTATCCCATCAGAAGCACGCTGTTTCTGAAGCTGGAAAGGGCAGTGGTTGCTGCAGCCCACCTGTGAAGTGGTACCTCACCCAAGTTCCACCACAAGGAAATGTTAACTACCACACTTGGTGGCCTCAAGTGGACAGCTGATGTTGCTAGTCACTGATGGACCACGCAAATTATTTTATTACAGATAGGGTGGTCTCACTCCAGACTGCTCCTCTGCTGACTCAGCAGTTAGGCCTTCCTCTTCAGCCGTCCTTTCAGTGCTACCCAGACAGTGGGGAGAAGACAGTTGCCAGCCACCTTCTTGGTCAGTAGGAACTTGCTCTTGAGTGACATCCTGGATAGAAAGAGGAATCCTTTGGCTTTCCTGGTGTCCAGATGGAGGGCATGTGCACGGTAAAGAATAATTTCCAGGTTTTAATTTCTTTGAGAAAGACAGATCAAAATAGCCTGTAGTAATAGCTAGTGAAAAACTTTACACAGTAATCTTTGCTCTGAACAAAGGAGAGACCTGAACCCAATGTCTAATTTTCTGAGTGAACAGTGAATTCATACAGGAGTGGCTAACTACCAAGCCTATAGTGGGGCTACAAATATTTATTTGGCCAAAGCTAATATACTTCCATTAAAACCTTCTATTTTGAAAAACTGATATGCAACAGTTAAAAAACAGGAGTTGAAAAATTCTCAAACAGCCCCATTTTGGATCTTCTCTCTTCCAAATATCAGCATACTGTGATAAACTGAAAGCCTCTTGGTATAATTTGTAATGTCTTAGAAGTCACTGGTTTAGAACAAAAAGCATTCCTTGAGATTAAATACCAGCACTTTGTCAACATTTTGGAGTTTCCACTCAGTGAATACAAGGATTAGGTCAATGATCCAGGCGGCTCAGCTCATTGCCAATAAGAACGCTACAACTACAATACTAAGAAGACTTTTTTTTTTTCAACTTTTGACCCCAAGGTAGCAACTGCAGTAAAGCATGAATACAGCTGGACATGGCTTACAATGGAGGCCTGAGTTATTTTCCTGCTTAATGCCAGCTGATACGTGTGTGTTTGGAATACCTCTTGTGAGGGCGCATTAAGCAGAAGAGTTAACTAATGTCAACTGATAATGCCTAGTGCTTCCTCTGGGGAGAGCCCTAGAAATAGGCTGGGTAAACACCATGCAGACTGCAGACAATACAGCATGTTTGCTGAGAGGACCCTAAGCTGGTGATGCAAAAGGAGTCTGGATAAACTGGTCTCTTCTGAAACAACAGGCCTTTACTCCAGCCAAACGTGAAGTTGTTTCTTCTGGATGACTTAAAGGCACCGGTAAAAATGGTGAGTTACTATGTTAGTCTTTAGCCACAACTTTGCAAATGCTGCCAAATTCCAGCTGACCCCAGTTAGCCTGGAAAGACTGCAAACAGCAGGTAAATGAAACAAATAGTTGATGAGTTGCGAAAGTATTTTTCATATTGTTTTGAAGAAGTCAAATATGCGGTTTTCCCAAGTGGGCCATTCCATTGTACTTTGCCTTGTGCCAAGCACTTCCATCAGCTTATTTTTACATGTTTTGTTTTATATTTATGTAGAAAGGTGTTAAATCTTAGTCTCAGCAACTCTGGAATATAAAGGTCATGTTAACTCATTGCTACCAGGAGAAAAAGGGAACAAGCCAGAGAAACTGCTTGGGGGTGAGTAGGATGGATGCTTTCACACAGCTCCATGGGATTCCTGGTTTGCACAACCATTATTAGTGGTTAGATTAAGTCTCAGCTAAGACAAAGGTTCACAAGGGTTTGTACACTCATATGTAGTAAGAAATCACCTAGTCTGAAAAGAGCTTTGGCCCAGCTCACATTATTTGGAAACTCTGTTCTCAGGCTACATAGCTGACAAATTTAAGGACCTGCCCCACAGCCTAAGATGATGTGCAGTTTGACACAGGAATTATGACTCAATTTTATCACTCACAAACTGGTACAAAGAAATTCAGTGACACAGGCAAGGTCAAGCTAGAAATCTATCAAGCCCTCCATATGTCCAGAAGATTGCCCAGAAGATCAGTGGCTGAGTGTGAGTAAGGGGTAGGGAAAGGAGATGTCGGGAGGCCACTGTGGGGGAATAGGACAAATGAGGAGCTGATTAGACTGATGTTGGCTGGAGAAATGCGTGGGAAGAGGGGGATATAGGGTGTAGCTTGCATAGAAATAGCTTCTGAGAGGTGTTAAAAGGGTTTGTCTGTAGGCCTGAACCTGCACACCTCAGAGTGCCTTGCACATTACCCAAGGATTTTGACTAAAGCCAGACACATCAGAGTGGAGGGAGCCAACTGAGAGCCTCATCAATCACTTAGCTGAATCCTCCCAATGAAGGACAATACCTGACTATCAGTGCATTTTAAACCCACTTCTTTATGGTAATGAGTTTATTCAAACAGTATTTATGTGCATAAATGTATTTATTTTAAAAAATATGTATTACTGATATTATATTTTATTAATTTTGTCCAGGAATTATTTAAAATTATTTATTTACATAAATTATTTTTTGAGACGGCATACATTTTTTAAGGAGAGGCAATTTACTACTCCCTTCCTTGTAAATAGGTGCCAACTGAACCATCGAACCTATGGGGTAAATCTGCCCTGCAGGGCAGGTGGATGGAGCTGCACTTTTCCTGCTCAGACCTGTGATATGTGTAATCAGCTGGGGCTGACACTGCTTAATCTGGGCTGGCAGGAAGTCCATTTAGTAGTGTGTCCTTGACACGAGTATCTCTCCTCCATGGTTATCACTGGCTTTCAGGGTGTGCAATATGGTTCAGACACGGAATTTGATTCTTTTGGGCTTTCCCTGTGGGAATATGTCTGTGTGGAAGGGGGAAGCTGCATCTCAGCCTGCTCGGTACATATATTATTGTTCGTGATCAGGGAGGCTTTATATGCTAGATGGGGAGATATGAAGCTAAGGAAAGGGAATTTCTTTCACTGTGGCTGCTGCTTTCACATGGATGTTGGTCCAGCAAAAATATTGCTGTGGGTTTATAAATTATGGGTGTCCAAAAGGAAGAGCTGGTAAAACATCCCTTTGTCCTCATGGCAGTGTTTGTTACACCAAGATGGATTGGTTGCTCCTATTGATGTGAGCAATGAAGCCAGAATTTTCTGTCGTTATAATTGATCACGTAAGCAGACAACAGGAGAAAACACTTCTCCAGCAGATCTGTATTCCTCCTCTGCAGCACTGCCATTTGTTACTACCTGTAAGTAGAAGCTCTGAGCCGCATGCCTGAAGCCGGCTCCGCAGCCTGCACACTCCTATCAGCCCTCTGCCTGGGCTACCCAGGGCTCTGGCATGCAAAGGTTAACTTCACCATTGTATCTCCGTGGTTATTTTCACACAGCCTGTTTATCTTCAGTCCCCAGGTCATTAATAAACATCCTCTTTCAAATACTTTGGACATCTGGAATATGGCTTGCTTGTCTACTGAGACAATGACATCCTTTTAGGCTGGTAAGGGAAGGATGAAGACTAAAGCTCTCCTTCTTTGGAAAAACACAGTCTAAACTGGCTCTCTTTTACTCCAATGAATTGACCCATCAATTGGGATTACAGTCTGCAAAAGCATTTAAGCAGGTATATAACTTCCATGCACGTAAACAGCTCCACAGGTATCAACCCCCTGTCACTATGACAGCAAAACAGTATATTTGCACCCTGAGCGCAGGCAGGGTCATTTGGAAAAAAGCAACATCGGCTGCTGTTATACAAGACTAATTACTAATATACATGCAGAGGGACAATGAATCTGGTAATTTTTGTTTCTCTTTACTTCCTTTAATACTTTCTGAAAAAATGAAGCTGGTCTTGTATGTTACTCTGCTGTAACATTTGCTGTGATTAGTGTGGTGGTGGGACAAGTCTCTGCGTGCTCTAAACCCTAAATCATGCCTGGGAGGTAGGGGTCTGTCTGCTGACAATCAAGTAAACCCTGCATGGCTCCATATACATGATTTTTTATACCAAACTCATCCTGATGGGCTTCTCTTTGCAGGAGAGGTCACAACATTTAACTTAGCAGTCAAAAGCTGGTTCTTGGCCTTTTCCCCGGCACCTTGTTGAGGAAGCTGGAAAGTCCTGTGCATGTGTGCATCTTCTCTCTGCCACTCAACAACTCCATCCTTGGCTGATCACCCCAGTCATACGAATTGAGTGGGTGTAGAGCTACCTTCAACATTACACCTCATTTTCTACCTGTAGTAGCTTCTGCTAGAAACATTTTAATGAGGCCTTCTTAGGCTTGTAGCTGCCTCCAAACTGCCTGTGCAGGACCAGCAGCTAGCAGAGCATCTGGCTAATCATCTACTGATTATTCGTTAGCTCCTGATAAACTATGAAGATTGAAACCTTCACTGTGTGCTCTACAGATAACTGGCATCACTGCGGAAATGTCTTGCTTTTTGGGCCACGCTGTACCTCCCCAGGCTTGGGGGGGAGAGGAGAAAAGCTCTTTCGTGAACCATGTCCCATCAAGCCCTCCTGGCACAATGTTGCCTTAGAGGAACAGTGTTTTAGAGACTTCAGTGGTTGCTTTTATCACTTCTCTTTCAAAAAACCCTCTCTCCCACAGAAGAAAGGCTGGAAAATTGTGCCTGGAGCTGGAGTGCAGTTAGGGGTCAGCAGGCAGCACCTGGTGACTCAGGGCTGAGGAATGTGCAAACAGACCCTGTTCACAGTCCTCCCATGATGCCAGTTCCCTATCTGGCAAATCTCCTTCAGGATGAGTACCCTGGTGTCGCCTTTACCAGCTGGAGCAGCTCCTGTGGCATGCTGCAGTCTAGAAATGGTTCCTAAGGCTTTCCAAGTGTTATTTCCCAATGTGTGGTGCAAATGGAAGGGGCACTGGGCTTAAGTAGCCTCTTGGTCACTCACATACCCCCACCCCAGAGAGAGTGATGAAGGACAGAGGCTGCAGATGTCTTTGTTGGAAAAGACACAATCATACCAGCTCTTTCAGCCAGGGGCAGCCTGTTAGCAGCAGTTTGTAGCCCCAGACAATCATCCTGGCCTCTCATCCCTTCCAGTCTCACTGCCAGAGGTTACTACCACCTCAGTTTTGTCAGATTCATTTGTTCAGCTGTGTACAATAACCCAAGTTTAAATAACCCTGTTAACCTTTCAGACAGGGGCTGCTCTGTGCTGCCTGCATAGGAGGAATTCCTGGAGATGATGATGTCAGCCTTGGATGGATCAGAAATACAGTCTGTCTTTGCCAGATTGCTTCTTTGTTTATTGCCTTGGAATGAGAGAAATTCGCAGCCCAGAAAGCCAACCGTATCCTGGGCTGCATCAAAAGGAACATGACCAGCAGGTCGAAGGAGGTGATCCTGCCCCTCTACTCTGCTCTTGTGAGACCTCACTTGCAGTATTGTGTGC
>WYDI02013603.1:0-24886 GCA_009867235.2 Psittacus erithacus
GCTGGCTGTCACCAAGCACCTTGTTGTTTTTCATGTGCCTTAGCATGCTTTCCAGGAGAATCTGCTCCAAGATTTTGGCAGGCACAGAGGTGAGACTGACTGCTCTGTAATTCCCTGGGTCTTCCTTCCTTCGTATTTCCCTTCTTGAAAATGGGGGTTATATTTTTAAGACAGTCTCAAACCTGATGCTTTTCTACAGTGGGCCTACAGTCTTCATTCTCACAGTCCCTGCATCTGCCTTCCAAGCCTTGGGCAGTGTGGTCTGAGCACTTGCTGGTGGAGACTGAGGTAAAGAAATCATTGAGGACCTCAGCCTTCCCCAAATCCAGGGTAGCCAGTTCTCCCGATAGCTTCTGGAGACTACATTATCCCTAGTCTGTCTTTTGCTTGCTTTATACCTATTGAAACCCTTTCTGTTACCTTTCACATCCCTTGCCAGACTTAATTCTAACTGGGCCTTAGCTTTCCTGACCTGGTCTCTAGCTTCCCAGACAGCATCCTAGCTTCCTAGACAGCATCTTCCCAGGCCAATAGTCCTTGCTTCCACCTTTTATAAGCTTCTTTTTTCCCCTCCCAAGTCTTCTCAGCAGCTCCTTATCCATCCATGGAGGCCTCCTGGCCCTCCTGCCACATTTCCTCCTAGTTGGGAAACAACACTCCTGAGCTTGGAGCAGGTGACCTTGGAATATCAACCAGCAGTCTTAGGCTATATTGCATGGAAAAAGTCTGCTTTCTTGAAGTCCAGGGCAGTGAGCTTGCTGCCTGCCGTTCTCACTGCCCTGAGGATCTCAAACTTAATAAAGAATGCCACATTTGGAGCACACAGGAGATCCTTATTTAAAAGCATAGCCATTCGTTTGAAGAGGATAACAACAATGTTAAGATGTAATGCTGCTTCTGTAGCCTTTAGATATATGTTCATTAAAATTGTTCACCTTGAAGTGTTCTTCAGCCATTCCAGTACCATGGACACTAGGAGGACAGTGAGTTAGTTCTAACTCCTTCAAGGATTTAGAAAGCTCAGGCTTACTGCTGAAATTATTTATCACATTTCCAATAGCTTTCAGGATAGCTGTAGCCTGTTCTATAAACCGGTAGCTCTCCTGCAGAGAGAATAAAACCAACCATTGTTAGAAAATTGCTTTACGGCTGTGACTGCATACAAGCATTTTTTCTGTGATGAAGTACTTAAGTAATGCAATTGTTATTAAATTTTTAAACTATAAAAATCAATTGGGTCTCTGATATTCAAAAGCATACAAAAAAATTCACAGACTTTAGCTACTGAAACGAAAACATTACAGCACTATAACAGGCACTGTAACATATACCTGTTAAGGATTTTATTTTTCCTGCACCATTAGCCCTAGGACACTCGAAAACAAAATGCATATAGAGACTTTTTACTGCAGTGATAAGAAGAGACTTATTAGCTGAAATATGCAGCACCTCTTCTACTATAAGAGGACAGATGTGTATTTGTATCCCGCTGAAAACAACGTCCAAATAGATGCTGCCTAACGCACCATTAATCTTCATCAGGATTTCTGTGCAAGAATGTGGACACTTCCCTGGAAATGATACTCTGCAGAAAAATTGCTGTTTTCAAAAAGTGCAGAGTAGACCTGAAGATAAAATTATACGTTATCATTTTGATGAGGAATAGGTTTTCTTTCACAACCTGAAGAAAAGGGGACAGTACAGCCAGAAGATGTTTTGAAATCTTGAAAATATGGATGACAGTGATATCTGTCTGGATTTTAGGCAACAAAGAACAAAAGCTATAGAAATTACTCCCCTGGGCCTCTCATCTCAGCTATGAAAAGATGTCTGAAGCAATAGTTCATTTTAGATACAAAAGCTGCTGTGGGACCCAGTGAGTAATATGTGAACTCATGGGACAAAACAAACTATACTGATGTGACAGTTTATTTTCCTAAGTGGGTATTCTTTTATTATTAATTAATATCTGTACAAGTATTTTAACACTTTTACCACATACCTTAAAAAGAGAGCTTACACACTACCTCTGACATGTATTTCATGTAAAAGAGCACTTTTAACGTTCCATTTTAAGCTGCTGTTCAATGTAACCAGAATACTACCCAATACTTACTTACATATTTCTATAAGACAGTTGTTGCAATAACCATCTCAGTGCCCACTGTACTGTAAAACACATTACTTTTATGTGCTCATCCATTTCATACTGAAATTAATAGTATAACATTAAAATATAGCAATTATAAATGAAGATCAAAGAGTACTTCGCTTTAAAACTAAATAATAGTTAAAAACACCATTATCAAAATGCTTGACTAATCTAGTTATGCATACCTTTTCAAGACATGGTATCACAGTATCCTCTTCTCCAAACACACATGGCACCATGCTACACAGATGAATATGGTGCCCTATGGGGGAGTTTACTGTGAAGAGCAATATATGTCGCCTACATTCCAGCAAAAACAAACAAAAAACCAAACATAAAGCACCTTAATTAAAATAAATAAATAAATAAATAAATAAAAAACCATAGCACTTCTTAAGCTTTTCTGTTCATACATTTGGTAAAAATGAAATCCTCTCCTAGATGTCTGGCTCTTCAAATCCTGCATTTCTAACTCTTTGTTTCTCAAGGACTCCCAAACATAGCAGCAGGTATGCAAACAGAGAAGACACTATTATTTTATTTTTAGTTTATTTGTTTGGGGTTTATTTGTATTTTCTATAGCAAAATAGGTAGCTTCACTATTTCAGATGGATACAAAAATCAAAGCTTTTTTGGTCAGGATTATAGTTAGCCCTACTTAAAAACATCTGCTTTTAGAAAGCTTAAAGAAGTGTTCTGGTCATACATCACTTGGATCATAATTTCCACATTTGCATTGATAAAGCCAGGAAAAATTAATGCATAATTGTGTCAGGCTAGATGAACACTATCTTTATGGACGATTTGATGTAGCAACTGTGGTCCAAACCACACATCTGTTAACTCCTAATGTAGGAAGCAACAGAAATTCAGTATGTCTTACTGCAATACACTCAGCTCATTCTTGTTTGCCTGTTCATATCCTACAACAGATTCCAATCGTAAAAGAAACCATTCCTAACTATAGTTATACAACACTGGGAATTCATGCTTTTCTTTCCAGTGAACAATGTCCTGCAGTCCCACTGAAACACTTGAGGAGCTTGCTGATATCAAAAAGTGAAACTCCATGGTCTTTGTCAGAACAGCATTTAGTTGGCCACAGCCTCAAACTGTTAACCAGAGATCCAGCAGTGAGAGGAAGAAAGGAGAGTTACCTCTCCACACACACTCACACTTTTAAAATTGCATCTTCTTGAAAGCAAAATTTGAAATGCCCCCTGGCCTCCGAAGAAAGTGCCTTCCCGGCTTAGCAAGTAATTTCTCATTTGGAATGAACTGCAGAAGCAGTCAATAAGCCCATTTGTCTCCCACACCTGCTGCAAATTAAAACTTTCTGAAAGCCTGCTGGCTCTGCCTGGAGTAGGGAGAATAAAAGGTGAGAAGCTCATCAATTTGAGCTACCTGTATCTCTGCTAGCTTTGAAATTTGCAGGTGCAAAAAAATGTATGTTTTGGTTTCCATACAGGACAGAGATAAGCACCTTTGGAAAATACATTAAGATAATACATGTAGTGGCAGAACTAATAAACAAATACAAGGATAATTTTTTCACTTTTATTCTACATAAAAACAAATAGAGAGTACTATTAAAGATCGCTGATTTAATATCAACCTGATATTACTGTGCTGTTTTCTTTCTATGGCTGTTTATTTGAAAATTTACTTGATTAAAAAAAAAACCACCATACATTTTTGTCTCCTCTCCTTGAGATTAAACTGGTGATTCTCTATTTTTGGAAAAGTGGAAGGCCTAAATGAATTACTCAGCAACTTTATGCTTATGGCAGGATATGACAATGTCATCTTCCTTGTTTCACTGGAAGCATTTCCAGAAACTACACAAATATCAAGGAATCTCGCCTTTTATCTATTTCTTTATTTAAAAAAACAGTCAATGCTCTACAGTGAATACTAGAGTTACATGCAAAAAGAAATAAATCGTATTAAGCTCTATGTGAATGTGAAGTAAGATATGCAAACCTTCATGGATAACCTCAGAATTTCTCCTATTATGTTTCATATACCTTGTTTCACAAAAAAATATGAACCCTTGTATGGCATCATCATGCTTTTGCAGTTCAAAATCTTAATTTTTTAATTTTTGTTGGTACTCCAGGGAACATCTAAAAATAATTCTAGTCAGAAGCACTTTTAAGTAGAAATATATATTTTAGTCTAACTTTTAACAAGTCAGTGTGATTTTTCTTGCTAAATGCTCATATTTAAGGGTAAAGAATTCAAAAATCTTTATAAAGGTTTTGGTAGTTATTTCAAACTCATAGAAAATTTGCAGTCTTACCAAATCCTAGTTATCAACCAGTTTGATATTCCAAAAACTTATGTTTTAGGAAATAAACCCTTAATAACTGTATAAAGTAAAAAAATCATCTCAATCCTGAAGACTAAAGCATTAGGACAGAAATGAAGCCTCACACGTACCCAACAGGAAGATTTAACACAGTAGCTTTGGTTGCGGATGTATGCATCTTTAACAGACGTTCTCCAGGAGTCATGCATTTCCAAGAGAAACGTTCAATTGTCAGCACACCCTTTGAAATACTAGAAGATTCTCGTTTAGTACCTAGATTAAGACAGAAAAAAAAAAACCAAACCAAACCAAACCAAAAAACCCAAATAAAACAACAAAACCCCAAATACAACAACAAAACCCCCACACAATTGTGTGGGAATAGCAGCAAAATTATGACAAGTACATTTATGCAGAACCTGTAACTACTTCAAGTTCATTAATGTCTTGTAACTCAGAGAAAAGAGACAGTCATTTAAAATGCACATGAGGCACAGAATATGGCTTATTTGTATTTTTTACTAGAAAATAATGGGTAAAAGAATGTGTCAGGAGGATGTGTAAATCAGGCATCTTCCAAGTCACTTAAGGCCACTCTAAAACTACATAAAAACCCATTTTGTCCATATGCAAAGGAAGCAAACAGCCATAGAAAGTTTACATTATAGTTTAATTATTTTAATGGGATGGTCGGTTCGGGGTTTTTTACCTTTCTTGTGTTTCTATCTGCTCTACTCTAGATGCACTAAGATTATGTCCATACCCAATGTTTAAATATCTGAGTAACTTAGGCCAACTGTCATGACATGCAGTACCTTTTCTGAATGCCATTCTATTATCTTCATAAAATGCAAGTGACTTTTACTTAAACCATCCAAGCTACTGTATCTTCAAATAAGCCACCTGTATAGTTAAGAGCTTAAAATAAACATACTTAAGTGCTTCAGTTTAAAAATCACTTAAAAAATAAACTTTCATTATATTGTTGACTTTATTGCCTCTTGATCAGCTAAGGCATAAAGTAGCTTGCAAGAATGTTATATGTAGGAACAAAAACCCTAGGAACCACAAGAAAATTCATACCAGAAATACACTGATGAAAAGCTCGCAGCAAATTGTAATCAACAGTAAAGGGAGGGATCCTTTCAAGAAAATATTCATCATCAATATGAAACAACCACAACTCTCAATCTGTGCCAAAATACATCACAGGCAAACACAACAGCACATATTCATGAATGGGAAAACACAACATTAACATGCACTTTTCTGCATTGAACTTACCTCCAGTATCATACCAGTGTACTAATGCAGAAAAGCTAACCAGGATTTCAACGGGCATCAGACTGTCCACAAGTAAGTAATAGAAGACTCGGTCATCAGAAAACTGCACAGAAAACCAGACATTTCTTCATCTTTCATTTTCACTGCATGCTGTCTGCCTGGGCTTATATGAAATAAGACTAAGATTTTGGATATTGGGACCCTACCTATGGTATGGGAAGTAAGTAATTAACTGTCATTACTTCCTATAATTTCAGATGTGTCATTTAAGCCCAGAGCCTCTTGCTGCATGCATAACAATATTTAGTTAAGAGATAGATAAAAGACAAAAGTTTCTTGAATGAGAATATTATCTACTTTTAATTCATATTCTTCATATGTACCTCAATTTAGTAGTTCTTCTTGCCAAACAACATTCAATGGAAGACCAAAAATCTTCTTTTGTGCTGAAACTTTCTGATTCTAATTAATTACAGTAGCTTGAAAAAAGCACTCTTGTAATTTGTAACACATGACTGAGTCTGCCTCATTACTTTTTTTTTCTTTACAAAAAATACTATAGGCAGCATTTTTCACTCTCAACTTTAATACATAATTCCTATGTCAGTATCAGAAGTTATAGAATGGTTCCCAGGAAGTCTTCAAAATTTCAAGGTCAGTGAGCTTCTTGGCTTCCAAACAGTTTTAATACCTTTTTTTCTACATTCTCCAGAGTCATATCAATAAATTTTTGGATTTGATCCTGGAATACCACTGCTATTGCCTTCATAGCATAATACAAAAGTGCTATTTTATAAGTATGGTACAGCATTTACCTAACAGTGTAAACATCTCATTTGTATCAATGTAAAAAAAAATTGAATGGTTTTACAACAAAGGGTTAGGTTTTTGGCACAATAGCACACACAGAGTTATGTAATTTTGATGCCGATTATGGCTTGTGCACGTATATTGCACAGTGATTGGGAAAATTTCTTGTGATGTGATTACAAATACAGAGAGGCGTGAAATCACAGGTATACTACAATTATGAATCATAACCCATGTAGTTAGCTTTCTCAGTACAGGATATTACATAAAGTTCATGCCTGGAGTTTGTGTTTCAGTACTCTACAATTACACTTCAGTTACAGTACGAAACTACAGCAGGAACAGGATATTCAAGCATGCTGAATAATCTTCTGATAATATGAACTAATGGCAAGTTTAAAGAAATACAGTAATTTCCATGTAACTAAGGGGTATTTCTAATCCTGGCAAGAGAATCTTTTAAATTGCTAAAGGTCTTAGCATGTAAAGAAAAAATGAGGTCTCTGCTATAAAGACTCCCAATTCAGATTTTAGGTGACAGGTAAAGATGAAGGAGAACTGAAGGACAGATTCTGCAGCTGAATCATCATTACATTTAATTTAGTCTCTACACTGTTATAAGGTAGATTTAAATCAAGATAATGACAGGATGGAGATCTGATTCACTGTAGTCTATGCTCTCACTAACAACTTTCATGACTAACATATTCAGTTTTTTATTATTGTGCAATAGCATTCCATAGCATTTTTTCTTATCTTAAACACAATTAAGTACTGGATATTTACCAGAAACCATTATCTTTGTATTGACTACAGTAATATTAATGCATTATTATTTTTTCAGTAACAGCAGTTCTATGTGGCCTACTAATACCATTCATCATATATGTACTAATTATGTAACACTGTTAAAGATAAAAAAGCACATAAAAACTCAATACAGTCAAATACCTTAAAATCTGTCTTCAGATAGTTATAAGCATATGTATGTGGCTTGTGGAAAACATACAGGTTTCTAGGGAGAAAATGAAATCAAAGGACTTGTAAGAAAATAACTTTAGTATAAATGATCTATTTCAGGTAAGTGTCTATTTCATAGCACAAGATACAAATTTTACTTTCATAAATCATACTCCCAGCTATTTCGCAAAAATAATTCAACATTTTTAGTTTCATAAAAGGTGAATACAATTCATTTCCAGAGAAAGCAGCTGACACTAATTTCTATCTTTGCTGCATTTCTACAGTTTTCCATTGGAGGTGAGGCCACTAATTTATTCACTTTGGAACTATAAATGGTAATAAGCTAATACTACTCTAAAACTTGCATGCCTATCTGAAAATTATTGTAAAACACCACTGTAAGGAAGAACAATTTTGTACAGTTTATTACTGTGTTTTTATAATTCTGTAGTGTTTGCACACCTTCAGAAAGCTCCTTAGATCCTGACAACAATTCTAACCTTGATTTAACCAAAAGCAATATAAATTACTTTAGCTAGAATTGACAGAATCAGATGATAACTCCGAAGTTTTATGTAAAATAAATGTTTTGAGTTTTCAGAAAATTCACAGGGATCCTTATCCATTGCTAACATATCAATTCCTACAACTCATATTTTCCTGATTTCTTATAGTTAATAGGAACTCTGGACATTCATCTTATTTTCACTGTGTCTGAGAAGTAGACATGTCAGACAAGAAAATGCTTTCAACAGAACTGACTGGTAAAATTAAAATCTTAGGTGCCTAACTTCTTGTGAGTAATAAATTCTTCAAAGGTTGATCAAGACATTTTGTTAAGAGCTACTTTATCAGTTTACTGTGAAAATAAGTAAACTCTCACCCATTTAGTGACAGGAATAACAAACTGACGAATGTTCTATACCTTAATATTAGTGAACTACAAAAGGTCAACAGTACTTAAACATTTGGCTAACAAGTTAAAAAAATAATATTTTACATTCTCTCTGTATGACAATGTGAGCAAGACTTTGAAAGAAAATTACTTTCATTGTGATGTTTTTTAATGAAGGCCCTATCTTCCTGGACCTGGGGCTTCCTAAAAGTATTCAGGCAAACCTTAACAAGGTCTAAAGTGATCTGTGATCTTTTACTCCTAAAGTTCCTGCAGTACTGGCTGGCATAAAAGTTAGACATTCTTCTGAATAAAGAGAACAGGGTTTAGTATCTCCTCAAGAAAACTTGTGAAAATTAAAGCTTCAAAGAAGTCTCAGTTACAAATTCAAATGAAAAGAAAAAGAAAGGTGAATTTTTTTCCTCTGATGATATTACTGTCCTCAGCAATGTCAGATTCTCTGAAGGATTTATATTGCACGAGACTTCTTAAATCTGAAAGACAGTAATTAAGGTATTAATACTACAACTATCCTAGCTTTTTTATTTTTGCAGAAGTATAAATGACTTGAAATTACACTGAAAAGTAAGCACCTAATTGATCAAGCTGAGCTATACTGATGGCAATACATGATTTCAACAAGATTTTTTGCCTTAGAATTGTGCTGTGCAAATGCAGACATGTCTGCCCAGTGGCTGATGGCTTGGGTATAGTCCTGGGCTCAGCTGTAACAGTTATTTTTCTCATTCCTGGTAGCTGGGGCAGCGCTGTGTTTTGGCTTTAGTCTGAGAACAATGCTGATAACACACCAGTGTTTCAGTTGTTGCTGAGTAACGCTTACCCCAATCACGGACTTTTCAGTCTCTCCTGCTCTGTCAGTGAGGAGGGGCACATGAAGCCAGGACACAGCAGAGACAGGATGCCTGACCCAAACGGGTATTCCATACGACAGCACGTCATGCTCAGTATATAAACTAGGAGGACTTGCTCACAAGGCCCAGATCACCGTCCAGGTAGGGCTGGGTGTCTTGTCAGTGGGTGGTGAGTAATTGAATTGCTCATCACTTGTGTTTACTGGTTTGTTTTCTTTCCTTTCCCTTTTTAGTTTTATATTCTCTCCCCTTGTTATTTCGCTTATCATCATTAGTAGTAGTAGTAGCAGTTTTATATTATACTTCGCTTATTGAACTGTTCTTATCTCAACCCATGGGTTTATGTTCTTTTGATTCTCCTCCCCATCCTGCCAGGAGTAAAGAGGAAGAAGAGGGGAAGTGAGCGAGCAGCTGTGTGGCTCTGAGTTACCGGCTCAGCATAAACCATTACAGGTATGTGAGCACCCTAATGGTTGCACACTCCACAACCTCCCATCTCCCACTCACATTACAGTCTAACATATGCTTTACAAAGCTGGTAGTTGTATTCTCCCAAAACACAGTGTGGGTCTGCACCTAGAGAATCACTGTCAACAAGGACAGTAAGTCTGATCTGAAAAGAAGCTTCGGGACTACCCTGAGAGGCAGTACAGTTACACAAAGAAGATGTGTTGAGAAGATACAGTTTTTATACAGTCACTTTTCACATTTTACCACTGTTATACTGTTCATTTTATGGAATAAAACCCAAAACCTCTGTTCCTTACTGGAAACAAACACAGAAGTCTTCAAAACTAATCCAGATTTCCCTGGAAATAGAAGTCCTTTCTGACTCAGTTTCTTCCTTTGATTTATCCCCTGTCTGGATGTTCGTCTTGGTATTAGCTCTTTCTAATTTTCGTTTTGCATCAAAACCAATATTCTCATTTAATTCTGCAGAGATAAGGAGACATAGAGAGCCAATACAGTGACAATATGCACATTAAAGTAGTATTGTTCTTATATTGAAAAATTATCATAAATTACCAGGATATTTTCCATACGTCTCAGAGTTTAAAAATGAAAACTAACCCACTAACCTAAAAAGCTCAAAAGGTAACTGAAACAACTGTATAGATATTTGTTGTTTCCATTTGCAACTGCTTAAATATTCTGCCTCAGTATACTATCACATTTTAAACTGTGCACTAGAATCTTTAATATTAGCATGTTAGGTAAACATATATGAGAATTCTGCAAACCTAAACTCATCTATCTAAAGGAAAATACAACTCCCTTGTTGAAAGGTCCTATTCAGTGAAAAGCTGATAGGGCAGTATCACAAAATTTTTACAACCAATAGAAAATAAAATGGCACAGAATTGTGGAGGACACAAAGATCTACCCTTGCCTCTGGTACTTAAGATAATACTTCTTGTGATGCTAGTCACACAAGTCAGTCTACTTGTAAACAGAAATAGATTTGAACTATATTACATGAATAATCTTGTAGGAAAATCAGAACTACTATCAGATTCATGCCAAAATATAAACACAGAAATGTTATCTAGACACATTTTGCAATCATTTAATAATTTTTGAAGTTGTGTTGTAATATTACTTCCACTGCCTTTACTCTCTGAAATTCATATAAATAGTTGTTGAAGATGTTTAAACTGGCCCCCCCCCAAGTTTTGAGAATAGCTCAAAACAGCTGAGAATATAAGAACAGAAAAACTCAAACATGAACAGCTATTTATTCAGAATGTTTGCTGAGAAAAAAGATGAAGTAATATCCAAACAGACAAGGCATAACAAATAAGAAAGCTAATTAGAAAGATGCCTCATGTATATTTAAATGTGCTTTGTAATATTTCATTATTAGCAAGACACAGTGATATGCTGGATAACTAATTTTAAGATACAGGTGGCTCTAAATTAGTTTGCAACAAGAACTGAAGAAAATATAACGAAAGAGAATGTACCAAAGACCTCTTTCTCTTCCTTAAACTATGGAAAAACTGTCTGAAAGCTATAAAATCTAGGCTTTTCTTGGATTTAAGTTAACGTGGGTTTGGATTTAAGTTAACGTGGGTTTTAGGCCTCCAATGAAATAAACACAGTGCTTGGCTTAGAACTGTGCGTATCACAGGCAGGATGACCAAGGGACCACAGTATCACAGAATGGTTTGGGTTGGAAGGAACCTCTGGAGATCATCTAGTCCACCTGCCCTGCTAAACCAGGCTCACTATAACCAGTTTGGATGTCTCCAGAAAAAGAAAGACTACACAACTTCTGTGGGTAGTCTGTTCCAATGCTCCGTCACCTTCAAAGTAAAGAAGTTCTTCCTCATATTTAGATGGAACTTCCTGTGTTTCAGTTTGTGCCCATTGCCCCTTATCCCTGTCACTGGTCACCACTGAAAAGAGACTGGTCACAAGAGCAGAACTATGCTCAATGTCATCTTCTTGTGCCTCAGTGTTGGTCTTCTTTGTTCATTCTGCACATGAGTATTATCAATAGATCTTCTTCAGGATCAATAGAGACAGTAGATCTCTGCAGCCTTCAAATCAAATATATGCTCCACCCTATTTAACAGCCAATACATAAACATTTCTGTTGATTATGTATGCAGGCTGGGGTGAGAGGGAAGATAGCTCTTTCAGTGCAGCTAAAGGAAAGCAAACCCAGTGTCAACAAAATCGCTGAAGTTTCCACAATCCTCTTTGAAGAAGTAATGAGAAGTAAGGAGAATCATGTGAGAATGTCATTAAAAAGCGTATTTTATCCTTTTTGATCTATGCAGTTATAAGACAGTGCTGTTCAGAGCTTCCGGATACAATTATAAGAGAAAAGCAAATCAAACTTCTAACTATTGTTTATGTTCTATGCAAGAAGTGCCATTTCCAGCTATATGAAACTGCAAACATTGAATGATATAATGAAGATATACTTTAAGGAATAAAATTATAAATAAATTTGAAGAAAACTTAAAGAGATGCTCAGTATAAAATAGTATTTTGAAACTGACATACAGAAGTTAATTTTAGCAAATAATTTTCTGTAATTACTATATAATTAATTCCTTCAATAAATGCAAATCCTAATCAAACACACAGGGATATAAGCTTATTATAAGGTTAAACACTGTAGGGAGCTTCAGAAAAGGGAACAGCATATCTGCATTCAAGAATTTTATGCTACCTAGAACTCAAGCAACAAAGATTAATGTTTCAGTCAAGCCCAAGAGGAAAAAGTAACTTGATGAATAAGGGAAAACATTGAAGTACAGAAGTAATAACAAAACATGCACCATGAAAAACCCCAGAAGACAAATAAAACCAGATCAATAACTAAGAGCACAGCAGCATACAAACTAGAATAATTAATCGAAAAGGAGAAAAGAGTAATAAATGAGCACTGATTAGCAGAGTTTATCACAAAAACAACTATTTATATGGTAAGAAAATACTGTACTATAATAAAGCCCCCAAAATTATTAGAAAAAGTAATGTTCTTAACTGAGAAGATACATTTAAGACAATTTAGCATCAAATGCTGTCTTTGCTTTTGGTAAATGCTCATCATTTTTCAAGCAGTGGCTCTTTATTGAGATGCTTAAATGGCAACCAAGCCCCTCATCAAACTAACTGCAGTTTTGGGTAATAACATTTATTCCGTATCTGGATGCTTTGTATCTGGCTTTTTATAGTCATGAGCTAGCCCTTTAGGAGAACACGGTAAGAAACACATTAAAATGTTTGCTAGCCACATAAATAAAAAAACACAAGAAAGCATTTTCTTGTAAAGAAAACTTTCAAAATAGTTCAAAATTGAAGTAAGCTCCCTGTCTCAGTTTTCAGTCAGGAGAGATAGGCTGGCTTACTGGACTGGAGATACAAACCCAGAAATTTTCCAGTTTACAGTAGAAATTGCAAGAATTTAACATGTCTCTGGACAAATACTGAAACAGCAAGATTTCTGTGAGGTAACAGGTAATCGTGAGAATAATGTGATATGAAAAGCAACTTCCATCAGATCCAATATCTGCACCGAGAGAAACTGCAAATCATAGAAAAGCACTTCATCTAGAAAATATAACTGCTTTCTTGTAAAAACAACTCAGGGTAAGTACAAAGGAACAAATTTTCCTTTTACAACAAGGTACAATTAAATTATACAGTTTAAGACAATTTTTTTGCTCTGGGATATAAAACATTTCATTGCATTTGGTGAACCTCAACAGTGCAAAATCTCAATGGACTTTAGCAGTCTCAGTAATTTAATACGTAAAACTTTTTTTTCTTTTTTTTTTTTTTTTCCAGGAAACATAAGAGGACAGAGATTCCTCAAGTGAAAGACTGAAATATTGAAAAGTAATTATTAATCCAGGAAAGGATTTGTTTATATGTGTGACTTTACTTTTAAAGTTGCATTGTTCTCAATAAGAATGTGATCCAAATCCTCTTCAAGTGAGCAGAAAGAACTTTCCTGACATTACACAATTCATATATTTAACTGTCTAATAACCTGTAACCAAACTCTGAAAATATAAAATTATTGAATTATCATTCACATGCCTTGCAAAGTTTGAACAAATTTTAGCCACATTAAAAAGTGTATCAAAAAAACCCTATACCTATGAATAAAACATTTTTAAAAAGATTTCTCTGTTTCTCTCAGTTTTGGATCATGATTCATGTTCTCAGATATTCAGTGGACTTGAAACACTCATAGTGAATCACTTTGAAGTAAGAGTAATACAAAGTAACTCTCGTAAGTTACAGCGCATGGCACAATGAAAAGCATTCAACCAAGATATATTGCTAAGCCTCATTTCCCAATTATTTTTCTTAATTTTTTTTTTTTTGAGGATGGCTTTAGTTAATAATTCATTGAGATATTAAAAGGAATTGTATCATTCAAAGAAAAGTAATCATACTTCTACCACCTAATAGGATCATACAGCTCCAGTCTTAGAATCTTGTAATGAGCAGAAATATTTTCTAAGTCGGAATAAATGGATTTTTACAAAGAGAAATGACAGCATTTGGGTTGAGATGGCCTGGAGACTGCACCTGAGTACAAAGGTTTTTGTTGCAGTAGTAATGTGAATTATTAGCATTATAGGCCAGGGGATGGAAACATATCCTTTTCTTTGGCAGTGCTATGGAAGCTTTTCTTCGATGATTATTCCTTGAGTATACGTTTGCAAAGCAGAAAGGACAGCAATCAGACTACTGACATACACTAACTTCAGAATCAACTAATAGTGACAGCTACAAAAATACTCCAAGATCCCAAAGTACTTAAGATAGGATTAAAGAGTCATCTACTGCAAACTACTATATTTCTATTTGGTTTTGGCATTAAGCTGTGAGAGAATAACGGAAGCATACATTTCCACCTCATTAACTTTCAGGATTTTGATACAGAGAGATTCATCTAATTTAATTTTTTATTTTTAGTAGGATGATATTAGTAAAAATAGAGATACATAAGAGAAGACGTTCAAACACCATAGTACTTGAATGGAAGAAGTCTGAATATAAACTTCAAACACACTTACCCTTATCAAGGGTCTCTGCATTTTTCTGCCCACTGAGGGTGGTCTCCTATATAGTGGAAAAAAAGACAACAAAACAAACAATGGTGCAATGGTGATTAAAATCTTGTATTATTTTGTTAAATACTTTGGTTTGGGGTAGTCCTTCCTGAGATGGAGAAACACAATAAGTTATCATTGTAGTATGTATTTGTTACAAAAGAAAAATAGAAACAATAAAATTCACCATAATACCTACATATACATCACCAGCAGACAGACTGATGTTTTTCTAGAGATGTACATGTGATCTGGAGTCTGGTATAAAAGCTGTTCATATGCCTACTCCTCTGCTATAAGAAAAAAAGTGTTCTTTGATCTTACTGCTATTTGACAATAAAATAAGTTCTATTCTAAGAACTAATTATCCCTATTCTGGAACGAATTCTGTTCTTTTCTATTCTGTGTTTCCATTCTTGGAAAGCATATGGAGGGATGCTTTTCCAACAGGCATTTCTTACTGTGAAAGAGTACCTGACTGTTGACAGCAGCATGCCTGAATGCTACAGCATCTTTCTTTTTTTTCTCATATCAGCTGCATAAACAAAAAGTAGTCTGCTCTTTTTTCATATCTTTGGCAAACAGCTTTATCCTGGTCAATCCCATTTCCAAGTTAGAGCTGCTGACCTATTATGAATGCAATATCCACTTAAATTCAAAGTTGAAACCAGATTACCCAGCCTTTCAGAAAGTCCACTTACTCAATTTCCAAAGTCAGGGTCCTCCAATTTGAGAGATTAAAATCTTTGAAACTGATCAAAATGTGTGCCTTGTCATCCTGCCTTTCGACTCTCTTACCTGCAATATGACATACTCTGCACAAGACTCACTTGCACTTCTTTCCCATTTCCACAGTTTCCAGCTTCTTTCCTATTCAAATGTGGTACTATATAAGGGTTAACTGACTAGCTTTGCTTCTGCAAAGACAAACATTAAAGCCTAGAAAACCTATTGCAAACAAATTCAGAAGCTTCTTTTCATCTCAGGACTCCCTTTAACAAGATTTGTCATCCATCCCACCACCCAAAACTCCTCCTATATACCCATCTTTACATGCGTCAAAGGTGCTAATGTCGGAACTTGTAACATTGAACTGGTCAACATCTGGATACACAGAGTGATGTTCTGTTCTACATTTCAAAGAGGAGTTGTGGGAGCTCTACTAACTGGACCTGCTTTTATGCTTTCATAGTACAATCTAAACATCTTTTGAGGGGTAGAATGATAAAATGTAAAGTCTGAGTAAGTTCGACTGGATGGCCTGTCTCAACAGTACCTAAAGCTTGCACAAGGTTACTGTACAGCAACTCCAGGTCTGCCTCAGCCATCATATTACATACTACTATTGCATACACAATAGGAAAGAACCTGTAAATGGTTCCTTAGAGGAAAGCTTATGGCATTCTACTTCATTTCCTAGCTGCAGTAAGTCTTCCTGCAGCATTTATTCTACAGGACATCCACAGGCCCAGAATGTAAGAATTTTAGGTGTTTGATCTTTTCTAAAGTGAAAAAACCTACACATTTAAGATTCTCTATCCCAAAATAGGAAGTACCAAATAATTTAATGTTTACAATTTAACAGCAGTATTGTTTATTGAGAGAATTTTAAAATTCCATTTTTGCACAGTGCAAATCCTAAATTCTATTCCAAATCTGGCATGGGTTTTTTAAAGAATGTTCAGGAATAAAAGCTGAGACAGCTCTAATACAAACAGCAATTAAGAGAAAAATACAGACATTGTTGAAATTGTTAACAGTTGGGTGAACAATTTGGTACTTGAAATATATTGTGTCTTACATGTCCACTTTTAAATTAATTTCTTGCTTTTCTAGGGCAAATGAGCTGAAAAGGACACAATATGATTTTGCATTTGCCTGTGTACTTCAGCTCCTGCTTCCAGACTTCTGTACATACAACTGGGCAAAACAAAAGGCAAGCTGTGATCACTTGTCATATGACACTGACAGTCACACCTCAACAATTGGGTTTGAAAAATCTCTAGTAATACATGGACTACCTTTCCCCTTTAAATTGGGACTTCAGAAGTATGCATGCATAGAGCTGTCATATATCTACATGGAGACTACAACTTGCAAGACTTCAATATTGCCAAATTTCCTGTAGGAGTCACCGTATTTACCAATTAGGTATATACCAACACTACCAAGATTCTTCTCAAAATCCTGTGCATGTCCAAAGTATAAAAAGTACCAGATCTACTGTACAAGCTTTGGAGACTGTAATGTTCACACCACGAGTCTAGCACCTTCTGCCAGACTTACTGTTCATGGACAGTACACATGACCTATGCTTCTAGTACAGACATGTGGCAGTTTACTATAGGGCTATTTATTTGGTTTTAGCAGCTGGCAGCAGGAAGACCAAGAGAGATTTATAAAATCCTCAAAAGCTGCTTCAACAAAATTTCGTATAAAGAAGGAGAATGCACCCTGGAAAATCTAGATGATCAGTAATGTTACTTTAGCCAGTTTGAGCTGTGAAAGCAATCTAATGAAACCTGTGTAGAAAGTCTTGTAGACTCATTTACTCAAGTTTCCGGAGCGCGCACATAACATAGTCAAAAGCTGTCTGCTTCTCTAATGGTATAGGATGTGTCTATTACCTAAACCTTACTGATTCTGAAACAACTGGGAATGTCAAGGAAGTTCTCACTCTGTTATGCTATTGCCTCAGCTACAGTGGCTAAGACATTGGCACAGAAAGAGAAACTGAAGGCAATTTCCCTCCTTAATGAACGCACATTGTCTGAAAGGTCAGCTGTGCTGCCACAGTATCTGATAAAGAAAGAAGGAAAAAAAGACTTGAATCCAGCTATGAAAGATGAAAGTTTGCAAACAGTTAAAAGTCAGGGAGAATTTATTTACTTATTGTTATTCCTGCAATCAATGGGAAATCTGAATGCAAAATGTGAAGAAAATTTACTGGTTGACTTAAAAATCTAATTTATAGTCTATTATGTTTTATAATCATCAATACATAACTTTAAAAATAATGATAATTCATAAATTTATAGCTGTCTTGTACCTGATAGTTTTATAAAACCAGTATCCTTTTCTATTGTAGAAATTATGCATGGCAAAACTTTTCATATGAGTTTTTCTGTAAAAAACACCAGTCACCTTCCAAAAATAAGTTCTCTGGCTATAACTGCAGGTGAAGGAATAAAGCTTCAAATATATTATTAAGATTAAAAATACATTTTAAATTTACCTCCAAAATGACAAAAATTACCAAAATGTTTCAGATCCGACTCTGTATTAAATTTCAAGGTTTTAGGTTGACTTTTGCATTGACAGTCACTTAGACACAATCTTTGTTACCTATTCACTAAATGGAACTTCAGTCTCTTTGTAGCTGTGATGTGGGAGAAAGTAACAGAGGTGGGTTTTGAAACAAGGCAGTGGAACAAAAGAACGAACAACTGCAAAGCAGTACACAGACTGAGGTATAGGAATTGCTTAAAAATACTGGATTATCAACTCTGTTTCTTAATTCAGTCTCTAATGTTGGAACTGTCCCAGTCTGTATAAGCAAGTAGATATTTGTAAGAAATATCTACAGAAAGATTCTCTGTACCACAAATGTCTAAATGGAGGTCCCTCTTCTCAAATCCCTCTTCTAATTCATGTGCCTCGTATCTCATGTATACTTTTTTTTTCCCATGAAAAAAATAAGGAAGGAATTTTGATTTTGTGCAGATTCAATAACTGACAAAACTATTGTCGTGGTTTAAGCTTAGTCGTAAATTAGAAAATCACATAGAACCACCCCCTTCCCCGCCTCCTCCCGCCACCTGTCCTCCCCCACTCCCAGAGGGATGGGGAGGAGAATGGAAAGAATGTAACTCCCACGGGCTGAGATAAGAACAGTTCAGTAACTAAGGTTACACAAACCACTGCTGCTACCACCAATAATAGTAATGATAAGGGAAATAACAAGGGAAGAGAATACAACAGCTCATCACCAATGGACCGAGCAGCGATCTAGCCCTTCCGGGTAACTGCCCCCAGTTTATATAGTGGGCATGATGTGCTGTGGCATGGAATACCTCTTCGGCTAGTTTGGGTCAGGTGTCCTGTCTCTGCTTCCTCCCAGCTTCCCCTCCTCCTAGGGCAGAGCATGAGACTCAGAAAGTCCTTGGTCAGTGTAAACATTCTAAGCAGTAGCTAAAAACATCGGTATTATCAGCACTGTTCCCAGGCCAAAAGTCAGAAACACAGCACTGCACCAGCTACTAAGAAGTAGAAAAATGACTGCTACTGCTGAACCCAGGACAGCTATAAAATTTGCAAAGAAAATACAATTTTTTATTTTCTTCCTAGCCCTCCTGTTGACTCAATATGAATTCACTGGGCTTATGAAATATATCATAAGAAGGATTAAAATAAGAAAACACTTTTTATGACACAACAGGCTAGAAAGTTTATGGAAAACATGAAAAAAGCACACAACAGAGCATGCTAATTAAACAGACTTGGTACCAGTTGTAAATCAGAAATTAAGACTGACCTTGCATATATAAAAGCATGGCACTGAAGTAAGAAAAATAAAGTAAGCATGAACATTAAAGAACAAGTCCACTGAGTTTATGTCACTGCGACAGAGCGGCAATTTTAACCCTTCTGCTCTAGAAAGTAGCATTGTCAAAGAGCTTGGCACTGAAGAAGCCACAAACAGAAATCAAGAGTGTTCTGCTTAGGATTTCTGAATACAGCAATCAAGGCAGACTATTAAAATATCAAGCAGCCACTGCAAATTCTGGTGGTAAACATGTTTGGATTAGAATTTTGTTCCTTTGTTACTCTTCAATATTTTCTAAAAAAAATGTAAAGAGATTTCTTCTCAAGAAAGTTGGAGACAACTTGTACTAAAGAATTCATCACAGTGAAGAATATTCAAGTAGGCTTTTGAAAAGCAGAGCTCCAAGGAAACACTATTCCAGGATAATATTTTTCTCAGAAATTTGCCAGAATTACTGCTCCAGAAGACTGCAAGATACTATGCAATTTATATATGATGACCTTTTTGCCTTTTTCCTGACCACAAAAATGGATAAGGAAAAAAGTGAAATCAAAAATCAAGTTCTGAAAACCTCCTAGTTCAGGAAGCCATTATTCCACAAATAATTTTCTCCAGCTAAATGGAACAAGCACATTTCAACATGACTTACGCATGTAAATTGCTTACCTTTCAACTGAAGAATAAAAGTGAGCTTTTTCATTAAAGAACTGGGCCTATTTTATGGAGTTTTAAAACAACAACAAAAAAAAAACAACAATAAAACATGCAACAGTGCTATTCAAGATCAATTTACCTCCCAAAAATACATACTTTTAAAGATACTTTTCCTAATGCACATCCACAAAGCTTTCAGAACTGTAAAATAACAGGGAATGGGAAATTCAGGGCAAAAATGTTTGAAAAATTCAGTACTAAAGCATTTCTGTTCTTTGGCATGAGCAATTTAGGGACACAAAGCATACCATGTCTTTCAACTTAAGAAAGGACATTCAGCCCCTAAAATTTTAACTTTTATTTATTACTAGTCTCTGTTACCATGACAACAGATCTTTAGGAACTGTGAATCAGATATTCACTGATGTGACTTCATACAGTTTACATTGGAGTGAACTGAAATATGCCAATTTAAATCCGCTGAGCATCTGGCACAGCAGCTGACTGAATTTCAGTCAGCTTAAAGATACAATTGCTGTATCCCAAAGATATACCAAATCTGCATTAAAGATTTTAAAGCAGACATCTCCTGAATAGCAGTCGCACAGTTTAAATGGAGACAAAGTTACACCTGGTATTCTACAATACAAAATTATAGCAATTAGCAATAACTTAGTGATCTGTAGATATCAAAGTTTCTCTTTCAGTGCTTGCTTTTTTAATCACTAACTGATTTAAAAAAAAAAAAAAAAGTATAGCTGTATATTGTTATTTCAAGTTTTAAAGCTATGGAAAGAAAGCTCTCCAATTATGAATCTCCCAGAGGTATCCACATAATTTTGTTGATTAAAAGACTTAATATGTGAAAGATTTTTCTGCAAGTTATTTGCTTTAGCATTCCATACGAATGCAGTCCTAATTACATACTGCAACAATTAATTGGCATAGCATTTTTCAGCTGAGATTAAAACTGAGGCAAAAGTAAAGTTCAGGTGTAAGTCCATTAGCTGCTCATGACTTCTTCATTTCATGTCTGAATCAGACTGCCCTCAGACAATGTCATATTCATGTCTTCTTCCAGTCATTTCAGATTTATCAATGTCTGTCTCTTTTGTATTTTCTTACTTGCCCTTGCCTCTTTTTGACTGCATGTCCTACTGCGACAGACCAACCTTCTGCAATCATATATTTCTTACACACTTGGGACTAGAGGAGAGAATCAAAGTGATGCTCCAAATTACTTTTATGTTTCTAGCACATAAACATCTATTAAGATGTAACTAACTCAATCTGTATTTGTACCGCTAGAGAGACTGAAGTTATGCAATCAATAATTATTATATATTGTATAATGTTACTTACAGCTCTTTATTACTTTGCTGTGTTTATAATGATTTTCAGAAGTTGCAATTTTTAAAAAGACTTTTAAAGATGAAGTACTAATGAAGTACTAATTAGACTATTGTAAAATGTACACAAAATTCAGACTAGTTAAAAATATATTTTATTGCAAAGAATTTTCCTTCACTACAAAATCGGCTTATTTTAAAATCATAAATACCTAATAACTACATGTCCACATGCACATTTTCTATATACACAATAGATATAGAATGACTTAAAGCAACTGAAGTTAAGAACTGAAATACAAAAATGGGATAACAGCACACTCTGAAGAGGAAATATATAAATAGGCACTCCAAAAATTACACAGAAATTTATTGCCCTTTTACTTCAAAATTTAACAAATTAAATTTTATTTTCTTTGTTCATGAAGATATCTCATAGCATACTATTCTTAACAGTATATCTTTGGTCTTCAAACACATTTTATAATCCAACAGGGAGTCACTATACATCAACCAAATACTACATGTGTAACCCTTAAGTTTATTTATCAGTTGGCCCCAGAAAAGGACAGTAGTAAGGACAGTAAAGCCAAAATATTTCATAGTGTTAGCAACAGGACTTAAAGAATTTGAGGAAAAAATCATTAATAAAGTTAAAACAAAAAAAGTGATGTGAAAGATACCCCACCCAGCACACATCAATGTAACTATACACTGGAAAGGGGAGGGAAGTTACTTAAATAGTGGGGAAGAAAGCTCACTGAGAAGTCTTTAAAACCCTATATTTCAGTAGTGTTTTCTATTTTGTCTCACTATCCTTTTTAATAGAAAACTAGGTCAAGTTAAAATAAAATTAGGAAAATTATTACCTGAGAATCAGCTTCTGCATTTGAATGTCTCTTTGACATTTGATTCATAGCCACATTACTGTCTCTCACATTTTCATCACTTTCAGTAACAGAAGGGAGACGGGACAGAGAATCAAATCGTTTTTTGAGGGTAGACTGTGGAAAGTGGCTAAATAATAAAAGAAAATTAAAACACTTTAATCTATACATTTACTTTCAAAAAGAAAGTTTTCATAACTAATATGCTTAACATGATTTTGTCAAAATAATTTGTGACTCCTTCATTTTACAGCCTAGTAGGGCAGCACAATATCTATATATGCTTATCTTTCTGGCTTGGCACTACACACATATCTATGCTCAAAAGACTTGAACTAACCTGCTCTCTTAACTAATCCTCAAAAAAAACAAACCCAAGTCAGCTGAGAAAAACTAGATGGTAATTATAAAAGTAAACAAACTTCCATGTCCTCTAGGCAAGAAAAAAAAAATAATGTGGACTAGTTAAATGGAGGGAGGGGAGGAAGTGTCTGAATAATTTTTGTCTTTTCCCTCAAAATGGGTCTCCATAGCTACCAGACAGCTAAAACACATGATAACCAAGGAAACCTGTGCAAGGTCTATTCTGGTCGTAGTAAAAGAAAGCTTTGTTGCTGACTTAGTGAAGACGGAAGTAAAAACTGATGGAAATACAAATAACTCTTTGCTTTTCAAGTGAATTGGGAGAACAAGATCAAAACAATATTGCACACATGCCAATTAATAAATGTGTAACTGTGTTACTGCAGCAATAAAGAACAAAGAAAAATGTTATGTGTTATCCAGCCCCCTTCCTGAGACTGAGATAATGAAATATCAAGACCTTTAGCAGAAATGCGATAACAATTATCATGCCTTTGAGTGGTTCAAAATATTTTATTAGAATTAAAGCGAGGGATTAAAAACCGTTTCAAGTCCCAGTTGTGTATCTAAGTCCCTTATCTTATTTAGGCAGCTATATTACTTTAATGAAATACTAATACTTGCTATATATTTCTGGTTACTACCTGCTAATTAAATCACAAGAGATTAAATTAGCTCATTGTCATGGAAACTCAGCATATTAAACAAACTGTCCTTGACAAAATTCAGTAAATTGACCATGAAGCAATCTATTAAAGATGAAAAAACTACATAAAATATGGTAACATGCAAATAAGGGAACATCTTAATTATTACTTTCTCATTCTTTTAATAGCCTATTAATGGATACTGCTTACAGCATTTTTGTGTATGTCTACTCCTACTATTTGAAAACAAAAACTAAGTAATTTAATGCATTTTTAACAAAAAAATGCAACTGCATCAGCAAAAAAATACACCCAGAATATTCCAATTTCTTTCACTGAAAAACGTTCAATAAAAAAAAAACAACCCAACCCAACCCTTATCAACCCGTCCAATCATTATGATCAAAATACAGAAACTGCCATGTAATTTGTGCAGTTTACTTAGAGATGTACTTAGAAAAAGGTATACACATCTTAAAAATGATACACATATCCAACAGTTTATAAATTGTTGTTGGACTCATTCTAAAGAAAATAAATATCCTCCAAAATAACACAAAACTTTTGGTGCTCACTTGGTACGCCATACATGCAATGCTTCCTTTGTCAAGAGTTCAGTCAGAATAAAAGAGAGGATATTAATAAATTCAGCAGTTGTGGACAAAATGTTCAACATCATAAACTGAGGCTTGGCAGAAAAGCATTATGCAGTGCAGTATAGGCAAAAAAATCCAAGGCCCTGATATAATTAATGATAATCCTGCTTTTCTTGTCAGCAAGCAAGTATGATGCTGAATATTCAATGCTGACAAGAGGTCATGGATACAATGATTTCTGAAACTTCTTCTCTAAAACACCCTGTATTTATACAAGGGTTCATATAGACACATTTATACAAGGTTTATACATATATATTTTCAAGGGTTTACAGGACTTCCAGTCTTCAACACAAGGCATTTATACAAAGGTGCGCTCTGAGCATGAGCTTCCTCACTTGAACTCCCAGGTTTCTTGTAATAGAATCATAGAATCATAGAATAGTTAGGGTTGGAAAGGATCTTAAGATCATCTAGCTCCAACCACCCAGCCATGGGCAGGGAAAACTCACACTGAACCATGTCACCCAAGGCTCTGTCCAACCTGGCCTTGAACACTGCCAGGGACAGAGCATTCACAACTTCCTTCAGCAACACATTCCAGTGCATCACCACCCTCACAGTAAAGAACTTCTTCCTCACATCCAATCTAAACTTCCCCTGCTTAAGTTTGAACAAGTTACCCCTTGTCCTGTTACTACAGTCTCTAATGAAGAGTCCCTCCCCAGCATCCTTATAAGCCCCCCTTCAGATACTGGGAGGCTGCTATGAGGTCACCATGCAGCCTTCTCTTCTCCAGGCTCAACAGACCAAACTTTCTCAGCCTGTCTTCATACAGGAGGTGCTCCAGTCCCCTAATCATCCTTGTGGCCCTCCTCTGGACATGTTCCAACACTTCCATGTCCTTTTTGTGTTGAGGACACCAGAACTGCACACAATACTCCAAGTGAGGTCTCACAAGAGCAGAGTAGA